>JAJPUD010007812.1:0-61158 GCA_023553655.1 Myrmecobius fasciatus | reverse complement strand
TTATGTATTAGATTACCTGTCATCTAGGGGTGGGGGGTGGGGGGAAGGAGGGGAAAAGCTTGGGGGGAAAAAAACATTTTTGCAAAGGTCAATGTAGAAAAATCACTCATGTTTTATAAATAAAAAGCTTTTAATAAAACAAAACAAAACAAAACAACTTAAGAAGGAAAACAAAATGCTTTCACAGAAAGCGTTAATATGCTGTGTTGTGGTCCACTCTCAGTTCCCACAGGCCTCTCTCTGGATGTATATGACTATCTTCATTGCTGAACAATAGGAACTGGTTTGAATCACATCATTGTTGAAGAGAACCATGTCCATCAGAATTGATCATCATATAATCTTGTTGCTGTGTATAATGATCTTAGCATCAGTTCATGTAGGTCTTTCCAGGCCTCTCTGAAATTATCTTGTTGAACCACGTTTCTTTTAATGTAACCTTAGATACCAATAACTACAATATTTATTCTATCACACAAATCTCCACCCTTCTATGAGTAGTAGTAGATAATCTTTGAGAGTTACTCTGGCCCAAAATTTCATTATCCTATAGCCATGTTGGTGATAGGCCCCTTACGTAGTTTCATCCTCAGATAATAGAGACGGTCTATCGTTATTCCTTTCTTAAAACCTTTTGAGCATGAATTTGCCACAAAGGCTAATTTCTATGGCACAATGAAACATCAGAGTAGGATTTCAATAAGTTACTTTCCAAGCCTGTAATATTAAGAATTAAGTTACTAGTAAGGTAATCATTCTTGGAATTTTAATACTTTTTTTTATCTCTTCTGTCATTTTATTCTTCAATACAGTTCTTTGAGGTTCCATTTGATTCAAATATGAACAGAACAAAGAACAGACCTCTGGTTCGAGGACAGATCAGGTAAAGTAATATATATCCTATGTGAATAAAACATTAATATTTTACTTTTTATGTCCTGCATTTTCTGATGACTTAGAGGTATCTAGATGGCATGGTGGATAGAATTCTGGCCTTAGAATCAGAAAGGCTTGAGTTAAATACAGCCTAAGACACTTAATAGCTGTGTATACCTAAATAAGTCATTTAATTTCTGCTGCCTCAGTTTCCTCAATCATAAAAAAAAAACAATATTGGTAACACCTATCTCCCAGGGTTGTTATGAGAATAAAGTGAGATAATATTTGTAAAGCACGTGAGATAGTGCCTAGTATGTTCTATATAAATGTTTATTCCCCTCCCATTCCCTTGTATGGTTAGATTAGCATTCCCTCAAAAGACTTAAAATAGGCACACCTCTAAAAATTGGCCTAACTAATAAAATAGTCTCCATTATAAACCAAAATACCATACAATGCATTTAAATTCTCATAAGGTTTAGCACGTGTTGGGGGAAAAGGTGATATGATACAATGCAATTTCTTCTCAAATACAATATTAGAGCATAGTGGTAGTCTCACAGTCTCATGGTGGTAGAGATTCAGACACAGTATCATTAGCACAAATGATTTTCAAACAAAGCTGTATTTCAGTTAGAAGAAATATTTACTCAGAAAATTGATAAAGTCATGTATTCAAAATTAAACTATTGCTACCTCCCTGCTTCTTTCTTGCAAATACAGTATATTAAAATTTAAAAGGCATGTAAACTTTTATGACCACCAATGAGCAGAAGTAGTTTGCTTGTTGTACTTTGACATTTTCTTCATTCCCTTTCTAAGCCTAATATAAAATAGAAGGCTGAAACAAAAATTAAAAATTGTAAATATTAGTTGTCTTTCATAAACCAAGCAAAATTTTACCTTAGTGATATTTAAAATTAAACATAAAAACAAATATAGGTATGATAGAGACCATAAATGGCAATATTTTAAAATGAATTATATGTACTGTATTTAATTAAAATAATGACCATCCTCTAAAATGAGAAGTTTTTGACAGAAAAATGCCCTTTTCATTAAAATCATTATGCAGAATTACTCTTGTTGTTTAGTTGTTTCAGTCATGTCCAACTCCTTGTGATGGTATTTGATGTTTTCTTGAAAAAGATGCTGGTTTACCATTTCCTTCTCCAATTCATTTTACAAAAAAAAAAAACTTAGACAAGCAGGGTTAAATGGCATGTTCAGTCACACAGGTATTAAGTGTCTGAGACCATATTTGAACTCAGGAAAATAAGTCTTCCTAACTCCAGGAATGGCACTCTATCTACTATGCCTCGTAGCTGTCCCATACAAGTATTTTTAATATGAAACGTGAAAAGCTGAGTGACAGAAGAGTAGTGTTTATAATGGAGCTTTCCTGACTAAGGACAAGGGAAAGAGCCTCAGGTACTACAGTGGCAGAGATAAGCATATTCATACAGCTGACTACATTCCAGGTAGTGGAAGATTGAGGGAGATGTTAGTGGGGAACTCCTATGGATTTCACATTCGTTCTCTCTTATTGTGGACAGTTATGAGTAAGGTAGACAAAAGGCAGTTGAAGTATGATATAGTCAAGACTTTAATGTAGAGAAGCCAGATTTTGGTGGTTGTTATTGTTGTTTGGTTGATTTTTTTTGGGGGGGAAGGAAGCACAAGGAAGGTTACCTCCTTATATTCAAACTAATATGGTAAGATGATTTTTAGCATAGATTTTATAACTAGAGAGTTCACAGAAGCCAGACTGGAACATATTTCAGTACTTGAAGGAGCTATGATTTTCCCACTGTGAATGTTCATTCTATTGATGGATATTTAAACATTATCTATAACTTTATAGATAAACTTGTAGAATTGCTGTAACTGACACATTTATTATCCTTCAACCAAAAGAGTATAGTGTTAAATATCTCCAAACTTAGTCTAATCTTAAATGACAAACATTTAATCTGTACTGAAAGCCTTTCCAGCTTGTTAGGACCTACCAGCACTTATAATACACTAAAATTATTATAGAGCCAAGCCATGCTCTGATGAAACTTCAGAATAATAATTTATCTGAAGAGCTAGTAATATATGCCACCCCACATACACCATGCTACCTTATTTTATTTTGTACATATGTGTGTGTGTATATTTTATGTAATACTAAGCTGCCATTCGAGTACTTGATTACCTTTTCAAAAACTAGATACCATGTGACTGCTAAAATGGCTCATATTTCCGTATAACATTATAATTAATTTTACTTCATCTCATAGATTTTCCAAACCTAATCATAAATTTGTGCTTGCATATTAATAGTATTTCTATTTTAAAAAGTGAATAATATTTATTTATTTAATGTTTCTTTCCTTTGCCAATATTATGTTATGTTTGAAAATTAAAGTAAGCTGAGAGACAAAATTCTTAACATGATTGACAATAAATTGAATCTATGGCCTCTCAATAACCAGAAATCTTGAGTGAGGACTAACAGGGTCTTTTATGGCACTTAGCAAGATGATAAAGGAAAATCTCAATCAAAATGGAAGTATCTCCTTCTGATTGGTATGGATAATAGTCAGAATTGACATTACATCATTTTTTGAAACCTACTTAACCATAGCCAACACATAGATTTGAGACTAGGGTATTTAGTTGATAGGAGCTGTCTTCAGGTCTGGGTGTTAGGTTAATCTAATTTATCTGGAAACTGAATAATAGATAGGGTTACAAAGGTGGAGAGAAATACAAGGCAAAAACTTGATCTTTAGGCAAGTTTGGGAGAAGGGTGAAGTTTACAAGGGGAAGGATTCATGAAAGGGAATATTAAGTTTAGCTGATTAAGTCTTAGCAAAATATAATTAAAATCTGTTTTCAATTTTATGATTACTATGAAGTAATAGCAATTATTCTATATATTCACATAAAAAGCTTTAAATGTAGATCTTATAACTTATGAGTAGTGAGCAATGGGAAAAAATATGAAACTGTTAAAAGTTAAAACCAGCTAGTCTTCATTAAATTGATGAAAAATGCTATCCATCTCCAGAGAAAGAACCAATGGAGTCTGAATGCAAAACAAAGTATACATTTTTTAAAACTTTCTTCATTTTAGTTTTTTTTGGGGGGCGGAGGGGAAGTGGTGAGGGAGTCTGTTTTCTTTTACACCGTGACCAACATGGAAATATGTTTTAATGAGTATATATACATATCAGATTCCTTACCTCTCTAAATGGGAGAGAGAAAATTTGGAACTCACAATTTTAAAAGTTAAAAATTGTTTTTATATGTAATTGAGGTAAAAATAAAATGTCAGGTATATTTTTTAAAAAAGAAATTATCTTCCAGATGCCTATTTACCCCTTCCTCTTCTTTCTTTTCACACACTAAAAGGCACTGGCTAATACTGAGAATGATCATTTAACTTTTTATTTTTCAAAATATATGTATGGATAATTCTTCAACATTAGCCCTTGCAAAACCTTGTGTTCCAATTTTCCCCCCTTTCCTCCACCTCCTCCCCTAAATGGCAAGTAGTCCAACATATATTAAACATGGTAGAAAGATATGTTAAATCCAATATATGCATATATACTTACACAATTATCTTGCTGCAGAAGAAAAATCAAATCAAACCGGAAAAAAAAAAAAAAAGAGAAAGAAAATAAAATGGAAGCAAACAACAACAAAAAGTGAAAATGCTGTGTTGTGAACCACACTCAGTTCCCACAGTCCTCTCTCTGGGTGTAGATGACTCTCTTCATCACAAAATCATTGGAACCGGCCTGAATTATCTCATTGTTAAAGAGAGCTATCCCCATCAGAATTGATCATCATATAATCAAATTTAAACTTTAAAGTGAAACTGTTACCAAAATAAAAACTAAAAAAAGAACAATAGCTAATGTACTTCAGTGCTTCCAAATCACCAGCAGCAAATTAAATCAACATATGCTTATGTTAGGAGTATGAATTAACTAAATGAACAGTTGGGAGAAAGAAAAGTTCTCTTTCTTGTTATGTTCATATAGTAAGGAAAAAAAAAAAAAAAGAAAGAAAGAAAACAAACTTGGCCTGGATTAGAATGAAAATTTGCATACTTCAGTGAATCTATAATCTCATCAGTGAGGGTCTTCCATCCAAGGACAAAGATAGCAATTTATTCATGCCCTCTCATCCTCTATGACTCTTGTTCATATGTTCCCATAAATCTTGCACAAAAGGTCCAGGCTTTGTATTGGAGGGTTTCCTCTAGATCTCTTGACATTGCTTAGATAGCAATGGAGGATATAGACTCCCCATTTGTATCCCTTAATGCCAGCTTCTGAACAAATGCAAAGATCTTTATGATCAGATACAGAACAAAGTGAGCAGAACTATGAGGACAATTTACACAGTGAAAACATTTTAGAGAAAAACAACTTTGAAAGATATTACATTTCTAATTAATGCAATCATAAACCACAGTTCCAGAAGACTAAAGAAAAACTGTGTCAGCCACTTCCTGCCAGAGAGGTGATGAATTTAAAATACAGAATGAGGCATATATTTTTGGGTGTGTCCAATGTGGGAGTCTGTTTTGCTGGATTATACATATATTGAGTATTTTGGTAGTGTCAATGATGATTGTTGTTCATTTGGAGAAGGGGGCAATAGGAAAGAAAGAGAAATGTTTATAAAGGTTAAAATCTGTATATTTTATTTTTAACAAAGATGAATCTAAAAAGTGGAATGGCTCTTAAAAAGCTCAGAATGAACTAAGATTGTTGTGAATTCCAAAAGCAACAAAAGGGTCCCTCTCCCTCTTTTAAATCTGTGTTGGTTGAAGGGGAGAAGATGATCCAAAAGCAGCAGTAGTTCCTAAGATTCTGTGTAATTGATACTGATATCCTTTGAAAGGGAGAAAGCAGAATGAATTATTTCATCTGTTTTCTTTACCAACAAGAAAATATGATCTTTTTGATTTATTCTGGTTTTTTTTATTAGTTACAAGGCTTAATAGTGGTAGACAGTGGCAATGTTTTTTGTTTTTTGTTTTTTTTTTTTTGCTTTTTGCTAAGGCAATTGAGGTTAAGTGACTTGCCCAAGGTCACACAGCTAGGGAATGTTATGTTAAGTGTCTGAGACCAGATTTGAACTCAGGTCCTCCTGACTTCAGGGCTGGTGCTCTATCCAGTATGCCACCTAGCTGCCCCGGCAATGTTGTTTTAAAAAAAAAGGGCATCAATAAAATATTTTTAAATAAAAAAATGAAAGCAAAAAAAAACTGAATTAATACATAAACTCAGTTCTTTGTTAAGAAAACCTAAAATAGATAAACCATTAGTTAATTTGATTTGATTTTAAAAGAGAGATTATTGTGTAGTATGCTTTACCATCTGTCCTCTGAAGTCATGGATGGCTGTTTTATCAATCACGGTTTTTAAGTCCTTCAGAGTTGGTTTTAAAACATTTGTTTGTAGTCCATTGACTCTGAACTCATTCATCACCGCTTCCTTGCCTCCCATCTTACCAATAATGAGTTGGTTCTAGGATCTAGCAGACGCAAAGACACTACACCAATTAATGACACAACCCATCCTCACACTTTAGTCGCTCCCACCCTCTTTTGCTGAGGAAAATTTTTTTTTAAAAAATTAAAAAATAAAACCTTCCAAGAAAAATAAGATTATGAAAAAAAATCAACTAGAAAAGGAGATATACAGAGTCTTAAAGATGAAAATAACTCTTTGAAAATTAGAATTGGGCAAGGGGAAGCAAGAGACACTATAAGAGATCAAAAAATAAAAGAATATAAAGAATGAAAAAAATAGAACAGAATGTAAAACATCTTGTAAGAAAAATGACACTCAGTCTTTAAAAAAAACACTGTAAAATTAGGGTTGGGGGCGGGGAGGAAAGAATGGAACTTTCCTTAAAATAATAAGTAACATCTATCTAAATCCATTAGCAATTGGACATGGCTAAGAATGATGTGATTCAGGCCAGTTCCAATAGACTTGTGATGGAGAGAGCCATCTGCATCCAAAAAGAGGACTGTGAGGGCTGAAGGTTGATCACCTTTTTGTGTAGTTTCACCTTTTTTGTTGTTGTTTGCTTGATTTTTTTTCTCCTTTTTTTTTTCTTTTTGATCTGATTTTTCTTGTGTTACATGATAATTGTGGAAATATGTATAGAAGAATTGCACATATTTAACATATATTGAATTACTTGCTGTCTCAGGGAGACCTCGAGGAGCTCCTCTAGAGGAGAGGTGGGGGGAAAAAAGGGAAAAAAATTTGGAACACAAAGTTTTGCAAGGGTGAATGTTGAAAACTATCTTTGCATTTATTTTGAAAATAAAAAGCTATATTTAAAAAAAAAAACAGCATCCACTATCTGTATGAGCATACAGCTCTATAACTGTATGATGTATGAGCATATGCTAGAATGAGCATAAGCTAGAAGCAATTATCATTTTTCTTCAATATAGTACTATAAATGTTAGCTCTAGCAATAAAAGAAAAAGAAATTGAAGGAATTGGAATAAACAATGAAGAAATAAGACTCACTCTCTGCAAATGATATGATGGTGTACTTAAGGAATCCTAGAAAACTAGTTGAAATAATTAACTTCAGCAAAGTTACAGGATTTACCCACATAAACCCACATAAATCATCATTTTTATATATTATCAACAAAGACCAGTAAGAAAAGAAAGAAATTCCAATGAAGGTAGCTGTAGAGAATATAAAATTCTTGGGTTAATTGCACATGTATAGACTGAGCCAATATAATAAAAATGGCAATCCTGCCTAAATTAATTGACTTATTCAGTGCCATACTAATCAAACTACCAAAAAATTTATTTTATAGAGCTAGAAAAAATGGTAACAAAATTCATCTAAAAAAACATGAGGTCAAAAATATTAAGGGAAAGGATGGGGGAAAAATGTGAGGGAAAGTAGCTTAAGAGTAACAGATCTCACGAACTTGCACTAGCTCAGAAATAATAGCAATAGAACAGTGGAATAGATTAGGTGTAAAATATACCAAAGAAAATAACAATAGCAATCTAATGTTTGAGAAACCCAAAGATCTAAGTTTTTGCAATAAGAACTCATTTTTAACAAAAATTACTGGGAAAACTAGAAAGCAGTACAAGAGACACTAAGTATAAATCAACATCTCACATCATATATCTAGATAAGGTTTCAATGGGTACATGATTTAGATAATGGATAGTACCATAAGCAAATTAGGGGGTCATAGGATATTTTATGTCAGATCTATGATTAAGGGAAGATTTTATGACTAAACAATAGGTAGAGAGCATTACAGAATATAAAATGGGTAATTTTGATTACATGAAATTTAAATTCTTGTACAAACAAACCAAATGCAGCCAAGGTTGGAAGGGAAGCAGAAAACTAGGAAGGGAGTAGCGAGGGTTTTGTAGCAATTTTTTCTGATAAAAGTTTCATATCTCAAGTATATAGAGAACTAAGTCAAATTTATAAGAATATTCTTCTGTTGATAAATGGTCAAAGGATATAACAGTCAGTTTTCAAACAAACTAATCAAAATTATAGTCATGAAAAATGCTCTAAATTGTTATTGATTAGAGAAAGCAAAGTAAAACAACTTTGAGAAATCACCTCACACCTATCATATTAGAAAATATAACAGAAAAGGGTAATAACAAATGTTGGGGCAATGTGGGAAAATTGAGACACATGCATTGTTGGTCGAGTTGTGAACTGCTCTAACCATGATAGAAAACAGTTTGGAACTATACCAAAAGGGTTATAAAACTGTGCATACCCTTTGACCCAGCAGTATCACAACTAAGTCTGTATCCTAAAGAGATCAAAGAAAAAAGGAAAAGGACTAATTTATACAGAAATATTTATATTAGTTTTGTTGTTATTGTTGACTAAGAATTGGAAATTAAGGGGATGCCCATCAAGTAGGGAATGGCTGAACAAGTTGTAATATATTTTTGTGCTCTAAGAAACGATGGACAGAATGGTTTCAGAAAACGTAAGCTGATGGAAAATAAAGTAAGCAGAATTAGAACATTGTATATACACTAATATCAATATTGCAATGATGATTAACTGTGAATAACTTAGGCATTCTCAGTAATACAGTGATCCAAGACAATTCCAAAGCACTTAATGATGACAAATACTATCCATCTTCAGAAAAAATATGGAACATGAATGTAGATTGAAAAATGTTTACTTTTTTCTTTTCTTTTTTTTTTGCCTGTGTTTTCTTTTATAACATGATTAATATGGAAATAATTTTGCACAATTGTATATATGTAAATATATCTGCTTGCAGTCTTAAGAAGGGATTTAGGAAGGGAGGGAGAGAATTTGGAACTCAAAAATTTAAATTACCCTATCTTAGAAAAAGAAATTGAATAAGCCATCAATGAGCACAGCTTTATGAGTTTTTGTTTTTGTTTTTTTGGGTTTTTTTTGTAATTGTATTCAAATAGTTTTCATATATGTCTTGGCAGGGAGATTTCAGAGTATTTTATAATGTCTTATTTCTTTTAATAGCTTTTTATTTTCAAAATACATGCAAAGATAGTTTCAACATTCACCCTTGCAAATTCTTGTTCCAAATTTTTCTCCCTCCCTTCCATCCACTCCCTTCCCCTAGACAGCAAGTAATTCAGTATAGGTTAAACATATACAATTCTTCTGTACATATTTCCACATTTATCGTGTTGCACAAGAAAAATCAGATCAAAAGGGGAAAAAATTGAGAAAGAAAAAAAATCAAGCAATCAAAAAGGTGAAAATACTATGTTATGATCCACGTTCAATCCCCATAGTCCACTTTGTGCATACAGATAGCTCTCTCCATCACAAATCTTTTGGAATTGGCCTGAATCACCTCATTATTGAAAAGAGCTAAGTCCATCACAGCTGATCTTCACATAATCTTGTTATTATTGTGTACAATGCTTTCTTTCTACTCACTTTAGTTAGCATCAGTTCATGTAAGTTTCTCCAGGCCTTTCTGAAATCATCCTGCTGATCGTTTCATAGAACAATAATATTCCATCACATTCATATACCATAATTTATTTGGCTGTTCCCCTACTGATGGGCATTCACTCACTTTCCAGCTTCTTGTCTTCAGTTATTTTTAAATGCAATTTCTTCTTCTCTTTTTTGGCTGATTTTCTTCCTCAGAAGTCTACTTTGCTTCTGACCACTATCCCCTTCTCTCCTTTTTTATTCATCCATAAGATTAATTTCTATTCAGCTTGGGTATTTGTGTTCATTCTTCCTTTTTAAATTTGTTCACATGAGAGTACAATTCAGGAGTTCTTCACTTTCCTATCTCCATTGTAAAAACTTTCCCCCCTTCTTTCACTTTCTCTTTTTCCTATTGCATCCTTTTTTCTCACCATCCCATTCTGCTATTGAAATCATTCCAGTATAATAGACTCACTTCCATTCCTTCTATCTAAGAATGTCTTCTAACTTTCCTTATAATAATAATGGTCTTAAGAATTATATGTATTATATTTTCACCTTGGAATGCACCAGTTTAATCTTGTTAAGACCTTTGTAGTTTCTTATTTATATTTACCTTTTTTGTGCTTCTTTTGAGTCTCATGTGTGAATGTCAAATTTTCTGTTCACTTTGTCTTTTTTATTTGGAATGCTTGCATATCCTCTACTTAATGAAATATCAGTATTTTCTTTTGTAGGATTATGCTCAGTTGTGCTGGATAGGTTATTATTAGTTGCACTTGTAGCTCCTTGGTCTTCTCAGAATATCATGTTTTAAATTCTTCATTCCTTTATTGTGGTTGCCACTAAATCTTGCATGATCTTGGCTATGACTCCATGATTACTTCTTTCTTTTTGACTACTTGCAGTATTTTCTCCTTTACCTGAAGGAATTTTGCTATTATATTTCTGAGAGTTTTCATTTTGGAATTTCTTTTGACGTGATTTCAGGAAATGGGTTCTTTCTATTTCTTTTGCTCTATTGTCACAAGAAAGCTAAACAGTTTTCCTTTATAATTTCTTGAAGTATGTTGTCTAGGCTCCCTTTATTGTTGTTTTTGCTCTTGGATAGTCCAATAATTCTTAAATCTCCAGATCAATTGTTTTTCCTAGGAAATATTGCATATTTCTTTTTTTCCCATTCTTTTGACTTTGTTTTATTGTTTCTTGATGTCTTACGAACATTAGCTTCTACATGATAAGTTATGATTTTTATGGAGCTATTTTCTTTAGTGAGATTTTGTTCCTTTTTGCCATTTTGTCAGTAATGATTTTTAAGGTGTTATTTTCTTCAGTATTTTTTGACCCTCTTACCAAACTATTAATTCTCTCTTAATTTTTTTTTTTTGCATTGCACTCATTTTTCTCCATTTTTCCTCTACTGCTCTAATTTGATGAAATTGCAGGGGTGGGGTGAGGGAAGAGACATTTTTTATCCCTTTCTTTTACTCTTCTAGAAAGTCTTATTGAGTTTCTGTCCAAACTATATTTTTCTTTGAGATTTTACTTGTAGATGTTTTCAGCTCCAAGTTTGTGTCTGATAATTCCTTATTAGACTCTTTTTTCATTTATTCCTTTCCAGCCCCCCCCCCCTTTTTTTTTTACTTTGGACTTTATTTTGAATTGGGTACTGATCATCTCTGAGGGTTAGGAGGAATGTCTGGCACAAGCTTTTGCCTTTTATGAGCTTCTATTGCTATTAAAACTCAGTGAATACCTCTAAGTTTTTATTGCTTCCAAAGTAGTGTGAAATGGAAAGAGGTTTTAGCACTGCCCTATTGGTCTGTGCATGTAATGCTCCTTCTCACTGGTATCTGCAAACTCTTTCTGCCCCAGAACTTCAGCACAGTACAAGATAAAGGACAATAGAGTTGCCAAATGGCTCCAACTCTTACTCCCAGTGCTAGCACAGAAATTCCACTGGATCTCTTTCCCTTACTATTCCAAGACAGTAGGCTGTTCCTACTGCTTCTACTTCACAGTTGATACTGCTTATGTCACACCATAGTTCCTCTACTCAAGTTGTCCACAAGTCACAAGTTTTCCTGGCCTAGACAAATGATTCAATGTGACTTATTGTTTTTCCTGTCTAGAATTTGGTTTAACACATACCTTTATGCTGTTGTAGAGGTATATTGAGAGAACTCAGCAAAAATTCTGAATTCACTTTACCATCCTTGCTCTACCCTCAAGGTACCTATTTCTTATAGTATTTAAGAGATCAAGCCAATGTCTTGTGTGGAAGAATGATTTGAATTGAAGAATAGATTATTCATTTCTTATAAAATTTTAGTTTCTAAGCAATATGACTAACAATTTTATATTTCATTCTTTACTTTTTTACAGTCCTCTGTTAGCTGTAACTTTTGCTACATGCTGTGCTGTTCCAGGAATCGCATTCCTGTCTTGGGGAGTAAATCCACTCACAGGAGTTCTGGGTGCTTTTAACATTTTCCTGTACACGTGCTGCTATACACCTATGAAAAGGATTAGTATTGCCAACACATGGGTGGGAGCCCTTGTTGGAGCCATCCCACCAGTCATGGGCTGGACTGCAGCTACTGGTAGCCTTGATGCTGGTGAGTAGTTTGTGTAAGAAAATCTTCCTCTCAATGGACAATTGAAACAGATGCCATGTTTTTTTGTTTTGTTTTGCTTTGTTTTGTTTTTTGTTGTTTTTTTCTGTTCTGGTATTAGTAAACACTAATGAAATAGATATTTTCCCCCAGTGCTAGGAAATTGATTTTATGTTCTTCCAAATTCATTACCATATTGTTAACAGATGTTCTGCTGACACACTTTAAATTACTGAAAATTTGGAACCATGAAGAAATTCTATGTTTTCTGGTTCTATCCTATAATTGTAGGAGCAAAGATAACACATTTCCATTTTAGAGTAATACAAGAGGAAAGGGAAAGTGAGAAAGAGTACTGTATCAGAACACTGACTAAAACATAACAAAAACAAAAGAATGTTAAATTTCTAATGCAAACACAGTTGCTTTGTTGACAAATTGGTGATCAGAGCCTATCATTTAAAAAGAGAAGTTATGAGTAGCCATCCATCATTTAACATTACATTTTTTACTTTATTAATAGGTCATCTAATTAAAGTGGTTGCCATGTGTAGCAATAACTTAGGAGAAAAGAAAGGACTATAGATAACAGTATTGTAAAGTATTTCACAATATATGCATAATCTATAATACATAAAAATATGTGTTTTTCACACAAAAGATCAAAGGACAGCTTATTATTTTCTCTCTACCCAACATATTTTTGAAGCTTTTTGTAACATCATTTGCAGCAAGAAAAAGTATTGATCCACCTTGAAAAATCATGGTATCCTGGATCTACATCTGGAAGGGTCTTCAAAGGCCCCTCATCTGCCTTTTTTAATTTACAGATGAGGAAACTGAGACCCAGGGAATTTAAGTGACTTGGCCAAGGTCACCTAGGTTCTACGAATCAGAGAGATTATTTATTTCTATCTTAGCTTTTTCTCCCTCACAAGACAGCTAATGTCTTTTTTGAACAATGGTTTGACTTGTCCATCTATTACATATATAATATGAAATTTTTTTGTTTTGTATATTTTTCTCAATAGATGAGTCTCATCCATCTGTCTTTTTATATGAATACCTTGTGAATTTTTTCTTATTGCCTCATCTAAAAGTATTCATTCCTTTCTTTAATTTTTCTTAGGCACATTGACTGGCCTTCTCTTGGGTCTCTTTCACACTCTTCCTTAGAGGAGTGTGTCATTATATGTGTATGTATGTATGTATGGACCACAAAGTGAAAAGACTAACAAAAATAGTATTTGATCTATTACTATTAGCATAGTTAGTTATTGTTTCTTTGATTTTTTTTCTATTATTTTTCAAGATATTGTTCCTTAATCTTTTCCTTTAAATGCTTGGATGCTGTGTCTTTTGGTATATGTGTGTTTATAAGTGTAAATATTAGGGATTACTATTTTTACTATGTATGACATTTTTAATAGTAATGTAATTTCTGTCTTATTTCTTATACTCCTTTTATTAGTTACTGTTTTTAAATAATGTTTTTGTTTTTAAATAATGTTGAATATTTCTACCTTTTACACTTTTATTTCTTTGTATCCAAACATATGGTCAGTTTTTTGATTTGGTAAAGACCACCATATAATGCTGAGATATATCATTTCTTTAAAAATGAAATTTTTTCATCAATTTGTTCAGCTTGTTTATGTTTTATTAGTTTTTTCTTGTGTTTTTGTTTTGTTAGCTCTGGAAAAGGCACATTAAAACCTCCTGCAATTACTGTATAATTATCTTTTTTTCAATTCAGTTAGATTTCTACATTTTACTGAATAGACATTTTTTTTTCCTTTAGTAATTAGTCTCAACTTTATGGTATATATTATTTTATTTTCAGTCTTATCTCCTTTACTTTTTAAAACATCATATTCTAGTCTCTTCTTTGATTTCTCCTAAAGGAAGTTACTCTCTAGCTATTTAAATTTATTTTTCTAGATAGTTGATTCATTCTCTCAGCTGCCTACTATACTGGCTGTTTGATAGAAATACTGAAGCTTAAAATTTGCAATTTCTCTCTATTTTATTTTGACCTTTGTTGCCAATGTGGCTAGGCAATATTATGCATTATTTCCTGCAGCATAGTGTTTGGTCTTTTAATTCATCATGTTTCACTGGGACATGTATGGTCCTTTGTCATCTCAAAAACCAACAATGCTCTCACATGAAGACAGAGATGGAGTTGGGGAGGGGTCCTACAAGACCCTCATCATGTGAAAACTTCAGAAAAAGATAGCCACAAATTTGGCTTACCCTGTCTTCTCCTTAGATTAATCCTCCCCCCTCTTCTCCCCGCCCCCGTCCCATTCAATCTGGCTTTTATACTACTGGATCTCTTTTCTTTCTTACTTCATTACCACTTTTATCTCTTTCTTCAACTCTTCTAACAATTCCTCCTGAGCTTGTTTACATATTTTTTTCTTCAAGATTGTACTTGAAGTTGTTTTTTATGTTTGTCTTTTTCTGAGTTTGTCTTGATCTTCCTATCACCATAACTTTTTATTGTCAGGTTATTATTTTTTTATTTGCTCATTTTTCAGCCTGTTTTTGATTTTGAACTTTATGTTAAAGTTGGGCTCTGCTAACTTTGGGTGATAGGGTAAGTTGAGAGGGAAGCCAAATTTCAGGTTTTTTCAAACTATTTTCACAGTAAGTTTTCAGTGTTTCCAAAATGGTATTTTTTCACAGAGAGGTGTAATCATCATTCTCCTGAACTGTGCTCTTGTCCTTACCCAGGAAGGGTCCCAGCTTCCTTGCAACTCTCTTCCCTGGAACTGCAATCTAAAACAACTGGGTATTGGCAATGCCATTGCCAAACAGTGACCAATCTTATGTCCAATGCCAGCATAGGGATACTCTATAAACTCTTTCTAACCAGTTAATGAATCCCCTTACCATCTCTGAGCTACTCCCAAATCTGTTGCTGCTGCTGTCATAGCTGCCTTCAGTGTCCAGAGCTGATGATACTGTCTTGTGCATTCTGGGCCAATTCTTACCTCAGTGTCACAGACCTCTCCTTTCAACTTCTATCTTAGACAGGAAAAATATCTCACTTTGATTTCTTGTTGATTGTCACCCCAGAATTTGATTTGAAGTGTTATAAAATTTTTAACATTTTTATTTAAAATTTTGAGTTCCAGAAAAATTATAATTTTCAACCAGAAAAAAAAAAACAGACATTCACCGAATTGCAGATTTTCAGGACTTTTTATCAACCAAACCCAAAACTAAAAGAAAATTTAACATATACCAGGCAATATAAAAAAAAATTTAAGGAACCCAGTGTTTTTTTTTAACATGGGAAATATATACTTTAGGTTTAAAATTTACATCAGCAGTAGGGTAAACTCAAAAATTGGCAGAGTAAAGGTAAAAATAGTAATCAAGTTATGCAAATGAGGTGCAGAGGAAGAATCAACACAGAGGCATAAGAGGGAAGAGGAGGTCTCATAGTTCTGAAAACCTATTCACACCTGGAATGGGTTCAGTAGGCAACACTACACATATACCATGAAAGGTATAATACTCTCCAAAATGTATAAAGAAATAAGAGGAGAGGAATACGTGGAAGCAAAGAGTGAGGGAAGAAGACAAGGGAGCTATCCCCTGGGTAGGGGAAAGTTAAGTAATAGTAAACCAAGTTATGGAGCAGAATTTAATGAGTCAGCAGGGATAGAAAAGACATGTTTGTATGTGAGGTATGTATGTGTGTGAGTGGTATATGTACATATATATGTATATATATGTATACATAAATATATCTTTTCTTAATTGTAGCTTTCTGGGAATGATGGGGGAATGAAAGAGAGATAGGTGTGTAAGTATGTATGTATATGTATATATCTACATATGTGTGTGTATATATATATATATATATATATATTCTTTCTTAACTATAGCCTGCTTAGGAGTGGTGAAAGAATGAAAGGGAGAAAAAAGAAGTAAATAAGATGTGCAGCAGAGAACAAAAGAACATTTTATAAGTAAAGAAAAGACAGACACTCATGAATATAATTTCTTCTACTAATATGTATATATATATACTTTCTTAAATTGGTATTTGTTGTCATATATTTTGAATCCTCCCTAATGTTCTGTTGGGCACATAATAATGTTCTCTTTTGTTTTATCTCATTTTGTTTTGTATTGCTTTTCTGTTTTTCTTTTTGCTTATTCTGTTTCTTCAAATAAAATAAATTTGGGGAAAAAAATAAAATTTTGAGTTTCAAATTCTGTCCTTTACTCCCTCTCTCCCTTCCTTCTCTCCCCTCTCCCTGAGATAGTAAGCAGATATAGGTTATACTTGTGCAATTATGTAAAACATTTCTCAGTCATTTTGTACAAGATGACTTAAATAAAAGGAAAGAAGGAAATAATAAAGTGAAAAATAGCATGCTTTAATCTATATTCCAACAATATGAGTTATTTCTCTGGGATTATATAACTTCATTTTTAAGTCTTTTGGAATTGTCTTGGATCATTGTACTGCTGAGAATAATTAAGTCATTCAGAGTTAATGAAATAATATTGCAATTACTATGTACAACATTCTCCTGGTTCTGTTCACTGCACTATCAGTTCATGTAAGTCTTTCTAGGTTTTTTAAAAATCATCTCTCTAGTCATTTCGTATAATTCAATAATATTCCATTACAATTATATATCCTGGCTTGTTTAGGCATTCCTTAATTGATGAGCATCTCCTTGATTTCTAATTCTTTTTTTTCCTCAAGAGTATTTTATTTTTCCAAATATATGTAGAGATAGTTTTCAGCATTCATTTTTATAAGATTTTGTGTTTCAGATTTTTTCTCCTTCTCTCCCTTTCTTTCCTCCCCCATCTCCAAAACAGCAACAGTCTGATATGGGGCCTGAACCAGAGTGATGTCTTGTAAAGTGTAAAGTATTGAGAAGGGAATTAACTTTCTAACTAATCCTTAAAAGATGTCCTCATCTACTTTAAGACAGCATATTCATGGACTCTAATGATTTATAGTAGCTTAAAAAAGAAATAGGAATTTCTGTAAACATGATTAAATCATATTTGTGCAATATATGGGGTAGGGAAAGGAGAGCTGTAGAGATAAGTAAAACACACTTTAAAGAAGCAGAATATATAAGGTTTCTATTGGTAAATTCAAAAACAGACTATCTGAGATTATGCTGAGAAATTAAAACCAATTAGAATAATTTTTTTCAAAAGAAATGGTGAAGCATTTGTAGTAGAATTCAGTGCTCTGTGCTTTACCCTAAAGCAGGTGGATACAGCTGTACTAAGTTAAGTCTTCCTAACTTACCATATCAGGATTAAAAGAATAATTTGTTTAATTCTTTTTATCTAAAGAGAGCCAGTTGTAACAGGATATCAAATAGAATTGTATGTGATGATTTTCTAATTACTGCCCATGAAAGATGAAAGTGTTACTTTTAAAATATTTATTCCTAACATGCACCAAACTCATACCTCATTTTCTTTGAAGGAAAACAAAATAGTTTTTTTTTTTCTTTCATTAAAAATATTTTTTATTATATTGCTTCATTTCAGGAAAAATATTTATACTTTAGAAAAAATAGAATTCTTGGGATTAGCAGACTAAAAGTAACATTTTTGAAAGGTGCAAGATTTAACATCTATTTTGGAACTGATATTTTAACTGTTCTGATGTTCTTGTTGTTGTTTTTACCCAGTAATTAATATAGTGATTGTGAATGTTGGACTGTGATCATAAATTACCTTTCCTGTCCTCCCTTTTTCCATTTCAGTGTGAGAGTGATAGTTTTTCACAGAATGTTTGCAGATATCATAATTCTGCAAATGCCAAACTATTAATTCTATTTAGTAGTAAAATTACCAAGACATCACTAAGTTAAGATGGTATTCACATGCATAATCTCAAGACCTTTTACTATTCTGTTGATTCTCTAAGTCAGTGGTTCAAATTTCAGGGATTGTTACAGGCTATAAATTGACTTAGCAAACCACACATTACATTACCTGTGTTGTTTCTTATTTGCATTTATTTTATTAAACATTTCTCAGTTACATTTTCCTCTGGTTTCTCTGCATTTTTGTGGCCAGCAGTTGCAAGTTTGATATATTTGTTCTAAATGATCTCTAGTTTATCATGACCTTTTCTAAAATGTTCTCCCTAGAATTAAATACAGTATTCCTAATATAATCTAACCAAAGTAAAATATAGTGAGATTATCACTTCCTCAGGCCTGAAGCTCATACTTTCCCTAATTTGGCACACAGTAAGCTTTTATAGTAGATTCATTGAGTACAATGCAGTCCTCAAAAACATCAAAATATTTCATATCTAAACATGTATATGTGTGTGTGTACATACATACACATACATAATATACACACACCTCTCCCATCAAGTGATTGCTTGAAACTTTTTAAAACTTTATACTTTTTCCCTTTTAAATTTTCTTTTTTGTTTCATCTTAACATTCTAGCATGTTATGTGGTACACTTCCTGCCATCTAGGGAGGGGAGGGGACTGGGGGGAAATTTTGTAACAGAAAGCTTTGTAAGGATCAATGTTGAGGAACTACCCATACATATGTTATGCAAATAAAAAGCTTTAATAATAAAAAAAAAACATTCTAGCATGTTAGCATCATTTTGGATCCTGATTCTGTCATCTAAGATATTAATTATTCTTAGCTTCACAGTGCCTTACATATGATACTCCGTCTCCTTACCTTACTCCTTGTCTTTGTTTTGACTGTGGCTAATTTATTAACTATGATACTCTTCTACCTCCCCTTCTCTCCTTAAAAATCAGCTCAGATTACTCCTTGTGCAAGAAGACTTTCCCAATCCTTCCCTACATGTCACTAGTGAACTTAGCTTAGACTAGTTTCCTGTTAGTTTAGGTTCAATGTTGGAATGAAATGAGATTTTCTTTGATCATTCAATAGTTAGTAAAAGACAATAATAACAAAGTTAATCATTGCAAAGAAAGAAAATTTAGCAAGAATACTATATCAGCTTTCATAGGTCTGGTCAGAGGGTGACTAAAGCAATCTTGGAACATCTTTCAAATGAGAAACTCCATGTGGTTAGGCTTTCTTATGCTTTAGATCAGTTATTCAGAGATCACTTTGAAGGCTGTGTCAGAGGAGAAGCTGTTAATATTAACCCCCTAGACTAATCAAATCCCAGAGACAACCTTGTCACCTTTCAGCAGAAAGACTAGGCTAACTAGAAAGCCAATCTATCGCAATAATACCATCTTCCCTCTTAGGTTATCTTCCATTTGCAGTATATATAACTTGTATGACCATTTGCCCATTTCCTACATAAGAATGTTAGCTTCTTAAGGACAGGGACTTTGTTTTTGCCTCATAAGTCCCTAGCCCTTAAAGGCACGATGCTAAGCACTTAAATGCTTTTTAAATGACTGTCATCTTCAAAAATGAGAAATGTGCCTCCCATCATTTGATAAAAGTCACTGATAAAAATAGTAAATGGCACAGAGCCAAGGACAAGTCCCTGGAGACGCTTCACTAGAAGCCTCATGACTAATTGAACCATTCAGCCAGTTGCAAATATATCAAACTGTATTGGTGTTTGTTATCTGTTCCATTTATTTCCTTCTTATTCATGAGAATAGCATGAAAAAATTTTTGTCATATTCCTTGTTAAAATCTAGGTAAATTCTATCTGTAACATATCCTTAACTTGCTACAAAAAGAAATGAGGCTATTTGAACGCTGGTTCTATGAGAGCACTGCTTCCTTTTTTAAATGTTCATACCTTTAATAATATATAAATGGAAGTAATGTTCACTGTATTATAGTTCATAGATTTCTCTCTTCCTTTTTTTTTTTTTTTTTTTTTTTTTGGCCCTTTCAGGACATTTGTCCTTCTCTAATCTTGCCACTTCTCTTATTCTCACTAGTATTAAAAAATAATAATAATCCTAACAGTAGCTCAGTCATAACATTAGCCAGTTGGTTTTGTTTGTTTGTTTGTTTTTCATTTCTCAGGGATATAGTTCATCTGGGCCTGGCCACTTGAAATCATAAAGATTACATAGGTGCCCCAGAGTTGAAAGGAATCTTGAGGTTATTGAGTTGAAACCCTCATTTTATTGATGAAAAAACCCAGGTCTAGAAAGGTGACATCACTTACCTGAGATTATACAGCTGTGGCAAGTCCAAGACAACAATCCAATTTTCCTGACTCTAAATGCACTGGCTCCATGGTGAGTTCTTCCTGAAACTTCTATTTTAGGGAAAGTCTCCAGAACAGCCATCTCTCATTCTCTGAACTATGACATCATGGCCTCTCCTAGGCACCTTCCCTCCACCAACTTTTCAGCTGATAGCTACCTTTTTTATGTGTTTTTTTTCTCCTATTACAATGTAAGCTCTCAGGACTGTTTTTTTGTTTGTTTGTTTGTTTTTACTTGTATTTAAATTCCCTACTTTGCACAGTGCCTATTACATAGTAAGCACTTAATAAATTCTTGTTAAGTGACTGACTGTTCTTTCTAGTAAAGCATGTCACTTTTTATAATCAACCAGTCATCATAAAGGCTCTTTTATTCACATAATTTTCCTTTTAGATGTTTTTACTGGCTCCTAAGGTACCTTTGCAATCAAACAGAAATTCTCCATCATGAGTTTCAAAACATTTCACCTTCCTTAACCAAAGATCAGAACTGCCCTATCCACTAGCATAGAATACTATTCCATAAGGAAAGAATGGATTTCTTATAAACTTATCTTCATGAAAAACTGCCTTCATTTTCTGCAGAATCAAATACAAATTTCTTAGCCTAACTTTTAAGACCTTCCATCTAATCCTTCCTAATTCTACCACCTTTCTTTTCTTTTACCCTATTCCTGTTAAATAGATCCCTGTGTATATATACCATGCTTGTGCTCATGTTGTTCACCTGAACTATAGTGCTCTTCTTTCTCTTTTCTGTAAATCTATAAATCTAGCTGAATATGCACCTCAAGTCCCACCTCTTCCATAAAGCCTTTTCTAATGTCCTTAAATCCTTCTTCAACTATATTAAACCACACTAGCTTCCACTTACCTTAAATATCTATTATATTTGTTAGTCCTAGTCAAGTGAAATGCTTTCTTTTTCCCCTAATGTTTCTTTTTGTATTGATCTCCCTAACTAGATATTCAGCTCCTTGAATCATTTCTTATGTATCAGAGGTCTTACAGATATTCAAGAAATACTTCATGATTGGTTAATGTGTTTTTACCTATATTTCTCTATAAATTTCTCTATATTTTTCTATAAACCTCTCCAAACTTACTCTCATACCATTAGATGGAAGACTAGTTTCTTGAGTTTGAATGTAGTCTCAGACACATAATTTTGTGACTCCTGAGCAAGTTACTTAAATCTGTATTTGCTTCAGTTTCCTCATCTATATAATGAGAATAATAGCACCAGCTTCACAGAATTGTTGTGGGGATCAACTGAGATAATATTTGTAAAATGCTTTGAAAACTTTAAAGCATTCTTATTTGGGGTACTGGTATTGTTATTGATACTCTTGTTAAGATTTCTCTGTAGAGCTATCTCACTGGCCAAAAGGCACAGAAATAAAAAGTAAAAGATGTTCCATAAACTGTCTGAAGCCTAAGGACTCATTCTACATATATGTAGAATGAATTTGGCTTATTCAGCAAACACATATTAAGTGCCCGTTATGTACAAGGCATTCTTTACTTTTAGAAGGATGCAAAGACAAAGCAAAAAATCTCTCTCGAGGAGTTTACTCCCTACTGCAGAGTGGGGAAAGGGTATTATAACATTTACACAGATGGTAACTGCAATATAATTCTGAGAGGGAGAAAGCACTAAAAAAGAGAACAAAGAATCCAATAACAAGTGGCATCTAAGGAGATCTCTGAAAGAAGCTAAAGTTCTAAAAGGCAGACGTGAAGAGGGAAACATGCAAGTCAAAGTCATAGAAGCAGGAAGGGAAATAGATTTCAGTCAACAGCAAGTATGGCATAAAAGTGGAGTACATAAAGGATAGGAAAAAAATCTGAAAAGCTAGTTTGGAAGCTGATTGATTATTTAAATGTCAAACAGAGTGTTATATTTTGTCCTGAAAACACATTCTTGAGGAGGAGTGACATGGAGAAACTTATATTCTAAGAATGTTATTTTGGCAAGTGTGTGAAGGATGACTAGAGAGGGGAGAAATGAAAAATGACAAATGGACAAAATAAAAAATATGATAATAATAATAAAAGCATATATATGGTATCTCTTATGTCGGGCCCTGTGCTAAACAAACATTATTTTATTTAATCATTACAACAATGCTGCAAGGTAGGTGCTATTATTATCCCCATTTTACAACTGGGAAAACTAAGGCAAAGAAAAGTTTGACAGATAGCTAATAAGTGTTTGAGGCCAGATTTGAACTCAGATCTTCATGACTCAGCCTAGCACAATATCCACAATAAAATTTTGGTGTCTCACATAAAAAAAGTATGAAATATAATGCAAAGTGAAGAAATCAGAACAAAATAAAATATTTATTTAAAAGGTGCGAAACATATAATGCATATTGAGGAAAGCAGAACCATAAGATTCATGCATGTATGCATAATAAATAATTGGGTATGTATCTGTACATATTTATGCATGTATTTATGCACATACATGTACAGGAGTGAATGAACAAGAATAAGCAATGAATGGGAGGTGACAAGAAGGAAATAAAGGGACCAAAGTTGAAATAAACATTATGCTTTTAAGTTTTCTTAAAGTTTATATAAATTTAAGTTAAATGTTTTGTGCAGTTTGTATTTATACACGTGAACTAGTCCTCATGAATGTTTTCATTTCTTTTCCTTAAAACTTTTCTACAGGAGCATTACTACTGGGTGGAATCCTCTACTCCTGGCAATTTCCTCATTTCAATGCTCTAAGTTGGGGTCTTCGAGAAGATTATTCCCGGGGAGGCTACTGTATGATGTCTGTAACTCATCCTGCCATGTGCAAGCGAGTGGCCTTACGCCACTGCCTGGCTTTAATTGGATTGTCAGTGATGGCCCCCATATTGAAAGTCACCACATGGACCTTTCCCATCATCTCTTTACCAATCAATTTGTATATTTCTTACCTTGGTTTTCGGTTCTACAAGGATTCAGACCGAGTCAGCTCTAGAAAACTGTTTTTCTGTAGCCTCTGGCATTTGCCATTACTTTTGCTCCTAATGCTCACTTGTAAACAGTCACTTGTTGGGGAAAGTGACAAATGGGAACTTAAAAGCTGAAATCAAATAACTTCTAGAAAGTAGATCTATGAAGTAACATGTATTTTTGCTATCAATAGTACAGAAATTAACTGGTTTTATTTAGTAAATTGATATTCTAAAATAATCTCCCATGCTTATAAATGATGCTATAGTAACATGTATATGTATATGTATATATGTTTATGCATACATATATTTTCAAACATTGGCAACTGAGGTATGCATGGTATATGTACATATTTCTGTGTAGATATTGATTAAGAATTCCCTTTAGGTAAATTGGTCAGTTTAAAGAACTAATATTTTAAAAGAATATCTTTCTTTTGCCCAATCCAATAGACTTTTGGTAATAAGAGATAACATATCTCTCTTTCCCAATCCCTATTACATTTCCATATCATAAAAAATATATATGTATATGGGTTTTTCATTTCCCCTTCCCCCCCATTTTGTCTTCCTTTTTTTTTTTGTTTGTTTTTGTTTTTGTTTTTTTTTTTAAATTAACAGTACCAACCTGGCTGATGAATGGTAATTACTAGCAAACCAAAGCTTCTAGTTCTGCTTCTCAGGCTCTGAATACTTAATTGATACTGGTAACTTTCCTCTATGATAGAATAGAAGAAATTCAGCCGCCTCTTTGTCCTATGAATAAACCAAAGACATTTCTCTTTAATTGTTCCCTGTTTTATAAAAACCTTGTCCCTTCAAACAATAATGAAAAAAATGGATGAGTTGATCTACAACATACAGAGATAATCCAAAGCAGTTTTTCCTGAGTATTTCACATAGGGCTGTTTCCTCAGCCCCATCCCCCTGAAATGCATATCAGCATATCAGAAATTTTATTGAGGACAAAGACATAAGGTGGTTCCTTTGAAAATGCAGAAGTTGTTCTCCATGGCAATTATTGAGAGAGATCTTGCTCTAGACTTTCAATATATGAAATCCTTCATCCTTTGATCTTATCCAAGTACGGTTTTGTTTATTATCAGTCCTACTTTGTGGAGAAAGTTCTTTCTCCACAATATGATACAATAATATGAAAGAACTTTCTCATATTATTGTAAAAATATTTGGTTATTGGAGAGATACCTACCTAGCCCAGTTCTTGTTCTTGTTCCCAAATTTATGCACATACATACATATACTTGTGTACGTACATGCACTGTATATGTGTATTTGTATTATGGTAGATCTGTGAGTTAAATACATAGTCTCTTGTTGCCCAACTGAGACCAAGTATATTATTGGTTGTCTTTATTTCAATATGATTCTTTAACATACTACTTCAAGTCTGCTATGGAGTCCCATCTCCCCTAAGCTATAGAAATTTGGAACCCAGCAAGGTGGTGTACACTTGTAATCCCTGTCACTGTGGAAGGCTGAAGCTGGTGGATCCTTTGAGTTCAGAAGTTCTGAACTACAGTAGAATTGATCAGCATCAATCTTGTGAGCCCCTTGGAGAGGGAAGACCATCAGATTGTCCATAGAGGGGCAAACAGAATACAACTCAAAAATAAAAACAACAACAAGAGCAAGTTAAAGCTTCCATGTCAATCAGGATCAGGCCTGTAAATGTTTATTACTATAGCAGACTGAGCAACATAGTAAAATCCAATCTCAAAAAAAAAATAATAATTATTTAGTCTCTAGTGTCATTGCCACTCAAAGGAATACATTTTGGAGGCTTAAGTAACATTTAAACAATCATTGTATATATCCCTGTTTTATCAGAATTTTCTGAAGTGGTTGCAGATAATATCTGATCCCTGTTAATGCTTATTTGAAATATTACCTCTCAGTTATACTCAGGCTATTTACAGGAAAACATAAACACAAATTTCGGGGGAGGGGGGAATCTGCAATTTGTTGCAGCTTTCAAATATGTAAAAAAATATTATTTCTCTTCTATGATAAAATACTACATAAGAATGGTGTATATGTAATGTAATTTAAGTAAAAGTAATTTTATAATGGGTTTGTACAGTTCCTGGTAAAATTGATAACATTTGATCTAATCTTTCATTACCTAGGAAATAATTAAAGTGTATTTTTTTTTCAAACTTGTGAAAATGAGTTGGTTGAGTTTTTTAATGCCTGTGCATGAAAGAAAATAAGCAAAAGTGTAACCAAAAAAAATAAACTTTCAAACTATTCCTCCCCTTTAATTAATTCTACAAATTTTTGCTAATTTAATCTTAACAGCACTTCTTTCATTTCATCACTCACATTTCCCTCTGAAATCTTCAGCAATTCCCCATTCCTCTGCCAGGTTTTTCAAGATCCACCACAGTATAACTTCATATTATCTTTCCAGCCTTATCTCATATTCCTAACATCTGTGCATACCATACCATAACCAAACTGGCATATTCATTGTTGCCCAAATAAACCCTACATTTTTCTACCCCTCTAATTTTTGTATCATTTCCTTTACCTGGATTTACTTCCTTCCAACTCTATCTCAACCTCTTACTAGAATTTCAAGGCCTTACTTAAACCCTACTTTCTTCATGGTGTCTTTTCCAATTGTTCCAGCTAGAAATTCTTTCATTTCTGTTAACTCCTATACTACTTGGTACTATCTCAATATCACTTGTATACTAATATATATTGTTACCATCTTTTCTCCCTTACCAGACTATACATTTTCCAGAGAGAACTGTATGTATAACACAATTCTTTTTAAATACTATACATTCAGTAAAAATGTTAAAAAGAAATTAGAAAGTCTGTTAAATGTAACTTCCTTTACCAGAGGGAAAAGATATGTGGTACTTAATCCCTAGATTCTTCTTACCTGATTTCCTTTACCTTCAGGGAAAGCTAAAAATTAAGATAATTTTGAATGCTGTATCTTAGATGCATGGTTTTGAGTTTGAGCAATACATGGGAATATGTCACAGTATCCCAGAACGAAAAATTGTAAACTTTTTCCACTCATGACCCCAATTTTCACCTGAAATTTTCACATGACTCTAAGTATATCAATATATAAAATAGATATACAAATCAAACATTTACTGATTTTATTGTAATTTATCATTTATGACCCCAACAGTTACGAGATCCATGTAGGATTGCAAACCAGTTTAAGAAGCTGGGATATCAGATTTGGAAGGAGCCTTCAAGATTATCTAGTTTAGTCACTTCATTTTATAGTTGAGAAAACAGTCCCAGAAAAGGGAAGTAATAAATAAAGTGACTTTATTACTGTGATAACATTGTGAGAGAACTGATATTGAACTCATTTCCTAACTCTCCAGCTAGTGCCTCCAAATATATATTAAGCACCTACATATATGTTTCTATGCCAAGGAACAGAATAATGTGCAACTATGACATAAGCAGCTTTTCTGAATTAACAAAGTTTGTGTGTGTGTGTGTGTGTGTGTGTGTGTGTGTGTGTGTGTGTGTTAAATGTCTATAAGTTTTGTGTCAGCACCTTCTCTGGTGATCAAGGATTAGTCGTTGGCAGAACTCTCATTCCTACACACTCACATACACTTCCACCGAGTGAGCATTAGGCAAAAAGATTGCCCCAACTGGAAGAAAATTGACATTCTTCAGATTTTTCCAGATGTGTTATCAACAGACAAGTGGTCAGCAACTGCCATAGATAGCAACTGCCACTAACCACCAGCTGAGTTGAGAGCAAATTGCAATTCATTCACTTTAGTCAAAATATCTTATTAAGGGCAAAGGGTTAAGGTAAATTAAAACTTCCTAAAGCTTTTTGTTACTTCATTTGATTCTCACAACTACATTTTTCCAATGTTCTGACATCTTTCTATTACATCGTATGCCGAAAAAAATTCCTATTCTCACTAGGATATGAAATCAGTTTAAGATTCAGAGTTCATTGCACTCTGGAATAAAACAAAACAGATTATTACTCCTCCAGGTCCTTTAGAAAGCATCTTATTCATATACTCAAAAACATTTGACTTCTTGATGAACAACCTTCTGTTATGAAGCCTCTCCAAATTTAGTGAGGCTGATCCTCAAACAACACAAAATCCATTTTCAGAACTATACTTTAGAACTTTTCAAACTGGAAGGACTTGACAGAAGTTTGTCTTTTTTGGTATAGCCATCAAAAATCTACAATCATATCTGTGACAACTAAGGGATGCTGTGATGGAGGCCTGATTTTATGCAGCAATCAGGAACTTGGGCATGTGGCTATTTATTTAAATATCTCCTTTTGTTATAGCTTACCATCCAGCAACAGAGGTCTCTTTGTGATTACCACCAAGTGTTTTGTGCCTTGAAGTCTAAGACTAGTTACCATTCATTCCTTAGTCCTGTCCCTTATAGATACTTAGCTAAGGCTAAGTTTGCATCATGGCTAAATCCTCATCTTCCTTATGAAATATTCCCCTTCATCCTATATCTTCCTTGTTTTATTCAAAGTCACTTATAAGACATACTAAATAAATTTCAATCAAATTGCTAGCAACAAAGCAAAGTTTCTTTTAATACTTCTGATGGACATTGTTCTTAGTCCATGGTATATCTAGTTCCCATATCAATCTGGATAGCTGAGAGAGGTAACATAACCCTGCCCCAAACCCTGCCTTGTGGATAGGTTCTCATCCTGGGTTTTTCACTAAAAAAAAAATCCTCCTATGGAAGATTAGTCTTATGATAATTCTTGTAAGAACTCAATTCTGTTAGTTTTTTCCAAAACTGAAACAGCCTGTTCAAAAAAGTCAGCAATTGACACCAGTCTAACTTACATCTTCACTTCCCAATCTCTAGTTCCTCTTCCCAGCTAGTTTCCAGGTATGTCCTTGAATGGAATACAGAACAAGTCTTAACTCTTCACAAGATATAGTCTTACTTAGGAAACCATAAAGAAGAAAGATAACATTTGCAAAATAACAAGTCTTTTTTAAAAATGAAAAGATTTTCCCCAAATGATGTCTATTTGTTTACTCCATTGATTTTATTTGTGCAAAACTTATTAATTTTATAAAATCAAGATTTTCTGTTTTACCCTTGATTATTTCTTTCATTTCAAAAATCCAAGCTTTAGAGGGCAAGAATTCACTGACTGCCAAAATCTGCTGAGAAAACTAGAAGGTAGTCTACCAGAAACTAGGTATAGACCAGCATCTCACATCATATGCCAAAATAAACTCAAAATGGGTATATGACTTAGTCATAAAGGGTGATATCACAGACAAATTAGAGAAGCATGGAAAAAATTATTTGTCATATTTATAGATAGCAGTTTATGACCAAATAAGAGATAAAGAGCTTCAGGTTTCTTTTAAGTACATAAGATTTAAAAGTGTGCAAATAAAACCAATACAGCCAAAACTGTAAGAAATTGGGGTAGGGAGGAATTTACAGGGAGTTGCTCTGATAAAGTTCTTATTTTTCAAAATTATAGATAACTGGGCCAAATGTGTAAAAATTAAGAGTCATTCTTCATTGATAAGTGGTCATAGGAACCATTGATAATTAGCAAATAATCAAAAGAAATCAGGAGGCAGTTTTCAGAGAAAGAAAAGCTATTAATTATATGAAAAAATGCTCTAAATCACTAATAATTAGAGAAATACAAGTTAAAACAATTCTGAGGCAACATCTCATACCTATCAGATTGATTAAGAGGGTAGACACTGACTGAAATGATAAATGTTGGAGGAATGGAAAGAGGTATAATGCATTGTTGATGGAGTTGTGAACTATCCCAACCCTTTTAAAGAACAATTTGGAATTATGCCCAAAGGACTAAAAAACTATATAACTGTTGACACAGCAATACTGCTACTAAGACTATGCCCCAAGGAGATTAAAAAAAAATGAAAAGGACACATGTACAAAAATACTTATTGTTTAGTCATTTTTCAGTTGTGTACAACTCTTTGTGACCTCATTTGGGATTTTCTTGGCAAAGAAATTGCCATTTCCCTCTCCAGGTCATTTTATATATAAGGAAACTGAGGCAAACAAGGTTAAGTGTCTTGCCCAGGGTTGTATAGCTAGTAAGTATTTGAGGCTATATTTCAATTTAGGTGTTCCTGACTCCAGCCTGGCATTTATAGTGATACCACCTAGTTGCCCCTAAAATATTTATAGTTTTTTTGTGATGCCAGATTTTAAAATCAAGAGGATATCTACCAATTAGGAATGGCTAAACAAGTTACGGTACATGAATATGATGAATGAAAATGAAGGGGATAGTTTCATTAAAATCCTGGGAAGACATATGACCTGATGCAAAGTGAAATGAGCAGAACCAAGAAAACAATCTGAACAGTAACAACAATATTATAAAGACCAACTGTGAAAGACTTCGTAATTGTAAAAAAAATATGTTGCCCACTTATAGAAAAAAAAAAATATGCTTCAAACTGTACTCTGAGTTCTCTTTTTTATTTTTCTTGCTTTTTTTTTTTTTAGCATGGCTAATGTGTGGAAATACGTTTTGCATGACTTCATGAGTATAATGGTTATTGTATTTTCTTGCCTTCTCAATGGGTATAGGAGGAAGAGAATTTGGAGCTAACAATACTTTTTTTTTTTTTCAAAAAAAGAACAGAGAAAGGGATATGAGAGAAGTTACGAAGGAACAAACCATAGAATTTAGGGATTGATTGCATATGGGCAAGCAGGAGGGAGAAGATGACATCTAAATTATTAAAAACGGTGTTATCTTCAACAATAATAGGGAAGTTGAGAAAAAAGAAGGGTTTAGGGAAAAGAATATGAATTCAGTTTCAAACATGATGAATTTATGGTGTCTATGAGATGTCCAACAGACATTTAGAGATTTGAGACTGACAGTCAATGGAGAAGTTAGGAATGAATTAATAGATTTGAAAATGAAATTTATAAAATTAATAAATCAATCTGTGGGAACTGAAAAGATCACCAAACAGAACAGTATGGAATTAAAAGAGAAGAGAGTTCAGGACAGATCTTTGGAGAATATTTAGTGGATATGATCTGGGTAAAGATTCAGCTAAAGTGTCAGAGAAGAAACAATCTGGCAGGTAAGGACAGAATAGTAGAAAAACCTAAGGAGAAAAGTATTGAGGAAAGAAAGGTAATTGATACTGTCAAAAATGAAAAAAAAAAAAAGATAAAGACTGAGAAAGAGATATTAGAGCACTATCACTTGAATGATAAAATTGGAAGCCAAACTATCAAGTTAATAGATATTGGAAGCAATGAATTTATGAATGAATGAGATAGCAAAATTAGGTAGAAAATGGATAATTTTAATAACATTAAATTAGAAATATTTTGTATAAGTAAAAATACATATAACCAATATCAGAAGGAAAGCAAAATTTTGAAGGAAATTTTTATAGAAAGCTTATCATATAAAGATCTCCTATCTAAAATATTTAAAGAACTTTGTCAAATCTATAAGAATACAAGTCATTTCTCAATTGAAAAATTGGCCTCAAATGGAGCCAAGATGGTGGAGAGCAGACATGACTTTCTGTAACCTCCTTTGACCTGCTCTCAAACCAACAGTAGATTAAGCTTCTAAACTGGTTTTGGAGTCACATAACCCACAAATATTTGGAGTACAATACATTTCCAGAAAAAGATACCTTGGAAGAACTTCAGAACAGGTCTGTTTCAAATGGGCAGGGGGATAGTCTGCCGAGCCCAAACCACAGCACAGTGAGTCAGAGTGTTGCAGCTTCCATGTACCTGGGAATCCTCTGTGAGCCTCTTAGACTATTCTGTCCTGGTTGCAAGTGGGTGGTTTAGCAGATTTGCTATCAAAGGCAAATTGCAACCCTAGAAGATCATGGGACTCAGCCCTAGAAGACCATGGGACTCAGCCACCATCACCCAGCACCAGAAGTCAATCAGTAGAATGGCTCCAGGGCAAATTAAAGCAGCTGACCCTCCTCTGCATTAAGAGCAGATCTGAAGCCTTTAAAAAATGAACAGAAAAACAGAAAGAATTCTCACCATAGACAGCTTTTAAGGAGAGAGAGAACAGACCTCAAATCCTGTGGTTCCTAAAGACAAATCAACTCCAGATAAAGCCCCAAAGGGAGATATGAGCTGGTCCCCATTTCACAAGGTTTTCTTGGAAGATTCCATGAAGGATCTTAAAAGAAAGTTAGAAGAAAAATGGGGAAAGGAAATGAGATTTTTGCAAGAAAGAATGGGAAAAGCATATAACTCCCTACAAAATAGATTTGATGAAATAGAAAACACATACAACTCCTTACAAAACAAATATGAAAAAGATGCCAATTCCTTGAAAAACAGAATTTCTGAAATAGAAAAAAAATGCAATGAACAAAACAATCCAATTGGCCAAATACCGAAGAAAGCTAAAAAAAAAATAAAAAATTAAAATTAAAAAATTAAAAAAAGCTATCTGAAGAAAATAATGCACTAAAAATTAGAATTGAACAAATGAAGTGAATGATTCAATAAGACTTAAGAAGCAGTGAAACAACCCCCTCCCCCAAAATAGAAGAAAATATGAAATATCTCCTAGGAAAAACAACTGATCTAGAAAAAAATAGATCTAGGAGAAACAATGTAAAGATTATTGGACTTCCTGAAAGGCACGATGAAAAAAAGAACCTAGACATTATCTTACAGGAAATTGCAAAGGAAAACTGCCCTGATATCTTAGAATCAGAAGGTAAAATAGCCATTGAAAAAATTCACCAGTCATCTCCTGAAAGAGACCTCACAATTAAAACTCCAAGGAATATCATAGCCAAATTTCAGAACTATCACACCAAAGAAAAGATATTGAAAGCAACCAGAAAGAAACCATATAAATACCCAAATACTGAGGGGTCACAATCAGGATTACTCATGAGCTAGCACCTTCCACCTTAAAGATCAAAAAACCTGGAATCTCATATTCCAAAAGGCAAATGAACTGGGATTACAGCCAAGAATAAGCTAACCAGCTAAAAAGAGCATTATCTATCTTTCAGGGAAGAAGATGGATATTTAATGATATAAGTGGATTTCATCTATTTCTGATGAAAAGACCAGACCTGAAGAAAAAAATTTAATCTCCAAATACAGAACTCAAGAGAAGCATAAAAAGGTAAAAAGGAAAAAAAAAAAAACTCTTGAGAACTATATTCTGTTATGGATATACTTAGAGAGTGTGGATGTAATTCGATTTCATTATGATAATATGAAAAAAAACTAGAGGCAGAAAGGGGATTGTACTGGGAAAAGGAGGTAAAATAAGGGAAATTACATTTCACAAAGAGGCAAAGAAGACCATTATAATTGAGAGAAAAAAAGGAATGGGATGAGCAATGAATCTTACTCTCATCAGATTTGGCTCTAAGAGAATTGAATATCATACTTATTTGGTTTCATAGAGAAACTTGTCTCACTTTATAGGAAATTGGGAGAGGAAAGGGGAATAGAAAAGGAAAGGCTAATAGGAAAGAAAAGAGAAGTAGAAGGGGAAAGGTATAAGAAAGGAGGAGAGGATATAAAGGGGATGGGCTGTTTGAGGGAAGTGGTCATTAGAAGCAAAATGCTGGGGAGGAAGGAAGGGGAAAAGGAAAGAAAAAAACATAATTTAGGGTAATTAAGATGGCAGGAAATAGAGAATTAATTATTTTAACAGTGAATGTGAATGAGAAGAACTTTCCCACAAAATGGAAGCAGATAGCAGACTGGATTAAAAGCCAGAATCCTACAATATGTTGTTTACAAGAAACATATTTAAAGCAGAGTGGTACATAAAGAGTGAAGGTAAAGGCTGGAGCAGAATCTATTATGCTTTAGGTGAAGTAAAAAAAAGCAGGGGTAGTAATCCTGATCTCAGATCAAGTAAAAGCAAAGATAGATCTAATTAAAAGAGATAAGAAAGGAAACTACATTTTACTAAAGGGTACCATAGATAATAAAGCAATATCAATATTCAACATATATGCACCAAGTACTATAGCTTCCAAATTCCTGGAGAAGTTAAGAGAGATGAAGAAGAAATAGACAGCAAAACTATACTAGTGGGGAATCTCAAACTTGCTCTCTCAGAACTAGATAAATCAAACCACAAAAAAGAAAGAAGTTGAGGAGGTAAACAGAAAGTTAGAGAAGTTAGAGAAGAAAATTGAATGGAGACAGAAAGGAGTTTACTTTTTTCTCAGAGGTTCATGGAACCTATATAAAAATTGACCATATATTAGGGCATGAAAACCTAAAAATCAAATGCAGAAAGGAAAAAAAATAGTAAATGCATTTTTTTCAGATCATGATGAAATAAAAATCACATGAAATAAAAAGCCAGGAAAAAATAGACTAAAAATTAATTGGAAATTAAATAATCTAATCCTAAAGAATGAATAGGTAAAATAACAAATTATAGACACAATCAATAACTTCATCCAAGAAAATGACAATAATGAGAAAGCAGTTATTAGGGGAAATTTTATATCTCTAGATGCTTACTTGCATAAAATAGAGAAAGAGATCAATGAATTGGGTTTACAACTAAAAAAGCTAGAAAAAGAACAAATTAAAAACCCTCAATTAAATACCAAATTTGAAATTCTGAAAATGAAAAGGGAGATTAATAAAATTAAAAATAAGAAAACTATTGAATTGATAAAACTAAGATTTGGTTCTATGAAAAAAAATAGATAAACTTTTAGTTAATTTGATTAGGAAAAGGAAAGAAGAAAACCAAATTGTTAGTGTCAAAAATGAAAGAACTTTCCACCAATGAAGAGGAAATTAGAGCAATAATAAAGAGTTATTTTGCCCAACTATATTTTAATAAATTTGATAATCTAAGTGAAATGGAGGAATATCTACAAAAATATAAAGTGCCCAGAGTTAACAGGAGAAAAAATATATTATTTAAATAGTCCCATTTTAGAAAAAGAAATAGAACAAGCTATTAATCAACTCCCTAAAAAAAAGTCTCCAGGGCCAGATGGATTTACATGTGAATTCTACCAAAGATTCAAAGAACAATTAATTCCAATATTATATAAACTATTTGAAAAAATGGGGAAAGAAGGTGTCCTACCAAATTCCTTTTATGACATAGACATGATGCTGATACCTAAAAAAACAGGTAGAGCAAAAACAGAGAAAAAATTATAGACCAATTTCCTTAATGAATATTGATGCAAAAATATTCAATAAAATATTAGCAAAGAGATTATGGAAAGTCATCCTCAGGATAATACCCTATGACCAAGTAAGATTTATACCAGGAATGCAGAGCAGTTCAAAATTAGGAAAATTATTAGCATAATTGACCATATCAATAACCAAACTAACAAAAATCATATGATTATCTCAATAGATGCAGAAAAAGCATTGGATAAAATCCAACACCCATTCCTATTAAAAACACTAGAGAGTAATAGGAATAAATAGACTTTTCCTTAAAATGATCAGCAGCTTCTATTTAAAACCATCAGCAAGCATCATGTGTAATGGGGACAAACTAAAACCATTCCCAATAAGATCAGGAGTGAAACAAAGTTGCCCATTACTATTCAATATTGTATTAGAAATGTTAGCTTTGGCAATAAGAGAAGAAAAATGAGAGTAAAGGAATTCGAATAAGTAATGAGGAAACCAAATTATTACTTTTTGCAGATGATTGATGATATACTTAGAGAACCCTAGAGAATCAACTAGAAAACTGCTAGAAACAATTCACAACTTTAGCAAAGTTACAGGATACAAAATAAATCCACATAAATCATCAGCAATTTTATATATTGCCAATGAAGTCCAGTAGCAAGAGATACAAAAAGAAATTCCATTCAAAATAATCATCAATAGTATAAAATATTTGGTAATCTATCCGCCAAGGAAAAATCAGGAACTATAGGAACACAACTACAAAACACTTTCCACACAAATAAAGTTAGATCTAATCAGTTGGAAAAATATCAAGTGCTCTTGGATAGTTCTAGTGAATGATGACAATACTACCTAAACTAATTATTTATTTAATGCTACATGAATCAAACTCCCAAGTAATTATTTTACTGACCTAGAAAAAAATAACAAAATCCATCTGGAAGAACAAAAGGTCAAGAATTTCAAGGGAATTCATGAAAAAAAAATGCTAATGAAGGTGGCCTCATTGTGGCAAACCTAAAACTATATATTAAAGCAGTGGTCTTCAAAACCATTTGGTACTGGCTAAGAAATAGAGTAGTTAATCAGTGGAATAGATTATGATCACAGAACAAAATAGTCAATAACTGTAGCAATCTAATGTTTGACAAACCCAAAGACCCCAACTTTTGGATAAAAACTCAGTATTTGACAAAAACTGCTGGAAAAAATGGAAACTAGTATGGAAGAGACTAGGCATTGACCCACACCTAGCACCACATACCAAGATAAGGTCAAAACGGATTCATGATTTAAACATAAAGAGTGATATTATTAGCAAATTAGAAAAAGATATAATAGTTCACCCCCCAGATCCATGGAGAAGGAAGGAATTTGTGTCCAAAGAAACCCAAAAAACAAAAACCTGGAAGTCATAATTGAACACCAAATAGGTAATTTTGAGTATATTAAGTTTAAAAGTTTTTGTACAAACAAAACTAATACAGACAAGATCAGAAGGGAAGCAATAAATTGGGAAAACATTTTTACATTTAAGGGCTCTGATAAAGGCTTCATTTCTAAAATATATAGAGAATTGACTCAAATTTATAAAAATTCAAGCCATTCTCCAACTGATAAATGGTGAAAGGATATGAACAGACAATTTTCAGATAAAGAAATTAAAACCATTTCTAATCATATGAAAAGGCGTTCTAAATCACTATTGATGAGAGAAATGCAAATTAAGACAACTCTGAGACACCACTACACACCCTTCAGATTGGCTAAGGTGACAGGAAAAGATAATGACGAATATTAGAGAGGATGTGGGAAAACTGGGACACTAACACATTTTTGGTGGAACTGTGAATGGATCCAAAATTCTGGAGTGCAATTTGGAACTGTGCTCAAAAAGTTATCAAACTGTCCATACCCTTGATCCAGCAGTGTTTCTATTGGGCCTCTATCCCAAAGAGATTTTAAGGAAGAAAAGGGACCCACATGTGCAAGAATGTTTGTGGTATCCCTTTTTGTAGAAACTGAGTGGATGCCCATCAGTTGGAGAATGGCTGAATAAGTTATGGTATATGAATGTTATCAAATATTATTCTTCTATAAGAAATGTTCAGGAGGAGGGTTTTAGAGAGGCCTGGAGTGACTTACATGAACTGATGCAAAGTGAAATGAGTAGAACCAGGATATCACTGTACACTACAACATCAATATTATACGATGATCAATCTGATGAATGTGACTCCTTCAAACAGTGACATAATTGATGCCAGCTCCAATGATCTTGTGATGAAGAGAGCCATCTACATCCAGAGAGAGGACTTGTGGGAACTGAATATGGATCACAACATAACATTTGCACTCTATTTGATGTTGTTCACTTGCTTTTTGTTTTCTTACTCATTTTCTTTCCTTTTTGATTTGAATTTTCCTTGTGCAGCAAGAGAATTGTATAAAGATATTTACACATACTGTATTTAACATATATTTTACCATGTATAACATATATTGAATTGCTTGCCATCTAGAGAAAGAGATGGGGGAAATGAGAAAATCTAAAACACAAGGCTATGCAAGGACAAATGTTGAAGAATTATTTGTGCATATGTTTTGAAAATAAAATTAAAAAAAAAACAAAAACAAAAGAAAAAATTGGCCTCAATGTTTTCACTTACATAAGAGCCAAAGTTATCAATTGAGAGGGTGAGGAGAAGATTAAGAGAGAGGAAGGTTTGGGAAAGATGAAAATCTTTGGAAATGTCACCACAAATAAGTGGGAGAATGAGTTAAATTGAAAATATAAAAGGTGGTACAATAGGCTTGAAATCAGGAAGACATTTTTCTGAGTTGAAATCCAACCTCCAACCTACTATCTGTATGATCCAGGACAAATTCAGTTTGCCAAAGTTCCTCATGTATAAAATGAGCTGGAGAAGAAAATGGTAAACCACTCTTATATCTCTGCCAAGAAAACCCCAAATGGGAGTATGAAGTGTTGGACATAACTAAAACAACTGAATAACAACACAATAAGCAAACACTGAGGGACCAATTGAGATAATATAACAAATTTGTAGTGGCTTTGTGATTTTCTCTTGCCTTATTCAGTAGAACATTGGTAAAAAGCAAAGTCAGAGAATAACAGAAATAATCCAAGGAAGATGATCCAACACTTGATTAGTCAGAAAACCCTGTGGAATTTACAGTATTCCAGAAAAACAGAGCACAGTATTCATGAGAAACTTAAAAGAAAAATAATAATTATGAAAGCAGAATATGTAGCCTACACAGCAAAAAAAAAAAAAAAAAAGGAAAATTGGAAAAACTTAAATCTGGAATGACAACCTTCACCAAAGAACAAAAAAGAGGATAATAGGGACAATAGATGAGAAATGTAAATACACAGAAATGAAAGGCAACCTAGAAGAAGAATAATTAAAAAACAATAACTTTAAATTAAAATATGCTCACAAATGAAGCATGCTGATCTTGAAGATAAAATGTGCAAAGATAATCTAAGAATCTCCCAGAGGAAGTCTCCCAGAGGAACACAGTAGGACAAAAAAGCACGATGAAGAAAATAATAGAAGAGAAATGTCCAGGACCTCTGAACATAGAAAATAAAACTACAATTGAAAGAATTCATATAAAAAGAAAAAAATCCAAAGCTGCAAACTCCAAGATTATTAGTAATTGTATTTTTTTTTGATCTTCCAAGCAAATTGATTTTTTTGATCTGTTTCTTCTTTTACAACTGTGATTAATATAGGAATATGCTTTTACATGACAGCACATATATAAACAATATCAAAAGGTCTGCCATCTTTAGAAAAGGGGAAGAAAGGGAGGGAGGAGAAAAACTTTTATAAAAATGAATGTTAGGGGCAGCTAGGTGGCTTAGTGGGTAGAGCACCAGTCTTGAAGTCAGGAGGACTTGAGTTCAAATCTGGTCTCAGACACTTAACATTCCCTAGCTGCGTGACCCTGGGCAAGTCACTTAATCTCAATTGCCTCAGCAAAAAGAAAAAAAAATGAATGTTAAAAATTTTCTGGAGAAAAAATAAAATAATCTTTCTAAAAATAAATAAATCAATATGCTTGGAAGATTGAAAAAATAAATATTTTTTTTAATAACTAACCAAATTTAGGACTAGCTAACAGGGAAGAAAGAAAGGGAGAATTTACTAGACTAAAAATGGTGAATGAAGAAAGGCATAACTAGATAATGGTAGGAAAGAAAATAGAACTAATAAAGTCTTAAAGGTAAAAGGATAGCAAACAAAAGGAAGTGATCAAGGATGAAGAGAAAAAAGACAATGTGAACAAAGACACCTTAAAAAAGATTAAAGTAAAGTGAGGGAAGGAAATATAACACTGTGTTTATAATAGAAAAGGGGCAGGAAACTGAAAACCTGCACAGAAAATATTAATGATCTTGGAAAAATGGGAATTAATTGAATAGAAAAAATTCTTTGTATCAAATTTCTCTGATGAAGATTTATTGTCTAGGATATACATTTAGTAAATGTATGTATAAAATTTGTAGCTATTCACCAATAAATAAATAGTCAAAGAATATGAATCACTTTTCAACAATGAGATGATTCAGGAGAGTTCCAATGATCTTGTGATGAAGAAAGCCAACTACACCCAGAGAGAGGACTGTGAGAACTGAGTATGGATTACAACAAAGCATTTTCACTCTTTTTGTTGTTGTTTGCCTGCATTTTTTTTCTCATTTTTTTCTTTTTGATTTGATTTTTCTTGTGCAGCAAGATAATAGTATAAATACACATGCATATATTGGATTTAACATATAATTTTACCATGTTTAACATATATTGAATAACTTGCCATTTAGGGGAGGAGAGAAAATTGGAACACAAGGTTTTACAAGGATTAATGTGGAAAACTTATCTATGCATACATTTTGAAAATAAAAAGCTTTAATGAGCACTTAAAAAGAATATGAACCAATACTTCTCAAAAGAGTTGCAAATTATTCACAACCACATGAAAAAAAGTTCAGATCACTAATAATAATTAAAAAATTAAAACAACCCTAAGGTTTTATCTCATATCCCTAATTTGGCATAAATGACCAAAAAAATGGAAATAGTGTTAAAGGGTTTATAGAAAGACAGAATCACTAATGTAAAACTATGAAATGATACAATCATTTTAGAGAGTAATATGTCAGCAATATGATATGGCAGCCAAACACAAGCCTTAATATGGTCTTGGGCAGCATTCAGAGAAGGATAACTTCCAGGTATGTGGAAGAGATGGTCCCACTGTATTCTGCTTTTGGCAGACCTCATTTGTATTTGGTTCGGGGGTACCTCAATTTTAGAAGGACATTAATATGTCCAAAGAATATGTCCAGAGAAAGAAAACCACAATGATGAAGGACCTTAAAACCATATCATATTATCACAGGAAAGAATTGGAAATATTTAGACAATTTTCAAGGGAGAAATCCAAGTTCTCCACAAACATAAATGGGAGGGGTAGGGAAGAAAGGTACAATTCATTAATAATTGAAGAAACTGAAATGAAAGCAACTCTGTAGTTTCAACTCATACCATCAAATTGAAAAATGGTAACAACAAAAAAGGAAAAAGTTTCAAGAAGAAGGAACTGTGAATTGATTTTGCCATTCTTGACAGAAATTTTGAATTATGCCCCCCAAAGTCACTAAACTTTGGCCTTTGGCCCAATTATTCCACTATTAGGCTTATATCTCATAGAAATCAAAGTGAAAGGCAAAAGATGTACATATGTACAAAATACCTCTAGTAGTTCTTTTGTAGTTTTAGTGAAATGGAAACTAAATGGTAACTTTATATTGAGGAATATAAATATTATGGAATATTTTTCTGTCATAAAAAATGATAAAAGCAAAACCAATATGGTGGAGAAAAGTCAAGAAGTTCCCTGAACTCTCGCCAGTTTCCCACAGAAACAACATTAAATCAAGTTTTTACACAAATTCTGGAGTGACAGAACCCACAAAAAAAAGAGTGAAACAATTTTCCATCCCAAGATAACTTAGAAGAAAAGATCGGTCTCACTTGGGTAAAGAGGGAATACAACCCAGTGAAGGCAGTTTCCAGGCAATCCAGGAGGAGCCTCTTAGCTACAGCACAGAACAACTGAGGCCCCAGAGTACTGGATCAGTAGGCCAGTGGAATAGCAGGCCAACTGTGAGACTTTCAGATTCAGTGCAGCAGGCAAACTGGCGGGACTAGGCCAGACTACCCTAGTGCAGTGAGCAAAACATCATCCCAGGATGCCCCAACTTGGAAAACCAATTACCAGGCCCTTGGCCCCCAGTTCAAGAAACTTGAGAAAGTGCCTCTGTGCCTCAGGAGCAGAGAGATCAGTTTTAAAAGTCATGAAGTACACTAGAAAATAAGCAAAAAACAGAAAAGAGCCCTAAATATAGAAAGCTTCTGTGGTGACAAGTAAACTCAAAACACAAATTCAAAAGAGGATAACAATGTCAAAATGCCAACATATAAAAAACCTCAAAGAAGACAATGAATTGGTCTCAAGCCCAAAAAGTCCTATTGAAAGAGCTCAAAAAAAGATTTTAAAAATCAAGTAAGAGAGGGAGAAGAAAAATTAATAAAATAAATGAGAGTTATCCAAGAGAGTCAATAGCTCAGAATTGAAAGGACAGAAACTGATTGAAGAAAACAATTCCTTAAAAAATACAATTGGCCAAATAAAAAACTCTACCGAAGAAAACAACTTCTTAAAAAGTAGAATTGACCAAATGGAAAAGGAAATACAATAACTAAAAGAATAAAATAATTCCTTAAAAATTAGAATTGGGCAAGTGGAAACTATGATTCCATAAGGCATCAAGAATCAGTCAAAATCAAAAAAATGAAAAAAAAATAGAGGAAATTTTAAATATATCACTGGAAAGGCAATCTGACCTGAAAAACAGATCCAGGAGAAAGAATGTAAGAATCATTGAACTATTGGAAAGCCATGATCAGAAAAAAAAGACCCTTTCAAGGTCAAAAAATTATCAAGGGGGCAGCTAGGTGGTACAGTAGATAGAGCACCAGACCTGAAGTCAGAAGGATCTGAGTTCAAATCTGATCTCATACACTTAACATTCCCTAGCTGTGTGACCCTAGGCAAGTCACTTAACCCCAATTGCCTCAGCAAAAAAAAAAAAAAAGAAAAAAAGAAAAAAAAAAAAGAAAATTATCAAGGAAAACTGCTCTAATACCCTAGAACCAGAGGGTAAAATAATCTTTTTAAAAAATCTACCTGTCACCTATTAAATGATATCCCAAAGTGAAAACTCCAAGGAATATTGTGGTCAAATTCCAGAGCTATCAGCTCAAAAAGAAAATGCTGCAAGCAGGTAGAATGAAATAATTCAGATATCATGGAGATATAGGATTACACAGGATTTAGCAACTTCTGCATTAAAGGATTGGAATATTATATTCTGGAAAGCAAAGTATCTTGGATTACAACTAAGAATCAACTACCCAGCAAAACTAAGCATTATCTTTCAGAGAGGAAAAAATGGACATTCAATGAAATTGGGACTTTCAAACTTTCTTCACGAAAAGAGCAGAGCTGAATCAAAAGTTTGTTCTTCAAACACAAGACTCTAGAAAAGCATAAAAAGGTAAACAGAAAAGAGAAATTCCATTTAAAATAACTGTAGACAATATAAAATATTTAGGAGTCTATCTGCCCAGACAAATCTTATATGAACCAAATTATAAAATACTTTTCACACAAATAAAGTCAGATCTAAACCACTGGGGAAATATCAGTTGCTCATGGATAGACTGAGCTAATATAATAAAAATGACAACTCTACCTAAATCAATTTACTTATTCAATACAATCATACTCAATCAAACAACCAAAAGATTATTTTATACAACTAGAAAAAGTAATAACATAATTCATCTGGAAGAAAAAAGGTCAAGAATATCAAGATTTCAATATCAATATTGATTAAAGAAATGCAAATTAAGACAACTCTGAGGTACCACTTCACACCTCTTAGATTGGCTAAGATGAGGGGACAAGTAATGATAAGGGTTGGAAGGGGTATGGGAAAACTGGAACACTAATACATTGTCGGTGGAGTCATGAACTGATCCAACCATTCTGAAGAGCAACTTGGAAGGCATAAAACTGTAAAACCTTAAAACCTTTGATCCAGCTGTGTCTCATTCAGGTCTGTATCCCAAAGAGATCATGAAAAAGGAAAAAGGTCCCACCTGTGCAAAAATGTTTGTAGCAGTCCTTTTCGTAGTGGCAAGGAACTGAAAACTGAGTGCATGCCCATCAGTGGCTGAATAAGTTATAGTATATGAATGTAATGGAATATTATTGTTCTATAAGAAATGATAAGCAGGATGATGAACTGATGCTAAGTGAAGAGAGTAGAACCAAGATAACATTGTGCACAGCAACAAGAAAATTATGTGATGATCAATTCTTATGGACTTGGCTCTTTTCAACATTGAGGTGATTCAGGACAATTCCAATAATCTTGTGTTGGAGGGAGTCATCCACATCCAAAAAGATCCCCATAATTCTTAGGGAGTGAATATGGATCACAACATAGTATTTTCACCTTTGTTGTTATTGTTGTTTGCTTGCTTGTCTTTTTCTTTCCATTTTCTTCACTTTTGATCTATTTTTTTTGTGCAATATGGTAAATGTGGAAATATCTTGAGAATAATAGCACATGTTTAACCTATATTGGGTTACTTGCTGTCTAGGGGAGGAGATGTGAGAAGAGAGAGCGCAAAATTTGGAACACAACATCTTGAAAATGTAGGTGTTGAAAACTATTTTTACATGTATTTTGAAAAATAAAAAGCTATTATTATAAAAAAAATTAAAAAGAGTATCAAGAGAAGTAATGGAAAAAAGTGTAAAGGAAGATGGCATAGTGATGCCAGATCTAAAACTATATTATAAGGCAGCAATCATCAAATTATTTGGTACTGGCTAAGATGAGAATGGACCAATGAAATAGTTTGGGTTCACAAGTAGTAAAAGACTATAGTATACTATTTGATAAACTAAGAAGACTTCAGTTTCTGGAATAACAAGTCATGATTTGTCAAAACTGCTGAGAAAACTGAAAAATACTACAGGGGAAAACTAGGTATTGACCAACATCTTATCCCATATACCAAGAAGTGGTGAAATGAGTACATGATTTAGACATAAAGGATGGTAACATAAGCAAATTAAGAGACCAAGGAATAGTTTACCTAGTAAATATATGGAAAAGGAAGAATTTATGATCAAACAAGAGATAGAGTATTATGAAATGCAAAATGGATAATTTTGATTATGTTAAATTAAAAAGATTTTGCAACAAAGGCAACTAAAATTAGAAGGAAAATAGAAAGCTGGAAACAATTTTTGTAGGAAGTGATTTTGAAAAAGGTCTTATTTCTCAAATATATAGAGAATTGAGTAAAATTTATAAGAATACAACATTCTCCAATTGATAAATGGTCAGCCAATTGCGGGGGGCAGAGCCAAGATGGCTGAGTGAAGACGTGACTCTCTGTGTCCTCCTCTGACCTTCTCTCAAATCAACAATAAAATAAGCCTCTGAACTGATCTTCAAGTCAACGAATCCAGAAATATTTGGACACTGCTTGCAGTTATCTCTGAAGAACTTCATATCAAGTCTGTTTAACTCCGGGGTAAACAGTTTGCTCAGTGCAGTCTGAGCTGAGGGTGGGACTCAGCTCAGCATGGCAGAAACTCCAAACTCCAAACACCTGGAGTTTATCTGAGGCACTCTGGACACTCTGCCCTGATTGGGGGCAGGTGTTCTGGCAGATTTGCCTTTTTTAAGGAGTAATTCGGGCACAGTCCTAGCCCCCACCGGCCCAGCACCTTAAGTTAATTAGTGAAATTGCCCCAGGGCAAACTACCGTAGCCACGGCTTCTCTAGCCTTAAAGACACCCACACTGTCTTAAAAAAATGAAGAAACAAAAGAGAGCTCTCATCATAGACAGCTTCTATAGAGAGAAAGAAGGGCAGACCTCAGATCCTGAGGTTCTGTTAGATAAAAACAACTCCAGAGGAAGTCATCAAGGACTATCACTGGTCCCCTTTTCAAAAAGCCTTTCTGGAAAATTGTGTAAAGAATCTCAAAAGAGAGCTGGAGGATAAATGGGAAAATAAACTGAAATCAGTGCAAAAGGGATACAATATCTTGCAAGAAGGATATAATGCCCTGCAAAAGAGATATGAAAAAGACACCAATTTATAGAAAAACAAAATTGGTGAAGTGGAAAAAGTATGCAATGAACAAATTGGCCAGTTGCAAAAGGAACTAAAAAAGGTAACTGAAGAAAACAACACTTTAAAAATAAGAATTGAACAAATGCAAGTGAATGACTCAAGAAGACTTCAAGAATCAGTCAAACAAAAATTAAAAAAATGAAAAAAAAGATAAATGGTCAAAAGATATGACAGGAAGTTTTCGAATAAGTAATTTAAATTCTCTCTATGAAAAAATGTTCTAAATCACTGTTGATTAGAGAAATGTAAAATAATTCTTAGGTACCATCTAATACTTATCAAATTGACTAATATGACAAAAAAGGAAATGATAAGTGTTAGAGATGTGGAAAATTCTGGATGCTGATGCATTCCTAGTAGAGTTATGAATTGATTTAACCATTCTGGAGAGGAATTTGGAACAATGTCTACAGGGAAATCACCCTGTGCTTACCCTTTAATGCAACAATATATTACAAGGTCTGCAACAGTACAATGACTACAAGGTCTGCATCCTAGAGATCATAAAAAGCGGAAATGTATGTACAAAAATATTTGTAGCAGCTCTTTTAGTGGTGGCAAGAAAATTGGAAATAAAAGGATGTTCATCAATTGTTTGGCTCTCTCTTCCAGACCAGACCAGCGGATACTGGAGGTGAGTTTAGATACTTAACTGGTCCTTTCTCCCCCGCCTCAACGGATCCTCGGGGTGTCCTTGGATTGGACAAAGTAGTCATGATACTGATTGCAGTTATCAGCTGTTTATTATGTCTTACATGGCATCTCCATCATCTCAATAGTGCTGCTTGCTCCTTTGTCCCTCCCTTGCCTCCCCTTATATCCCCTTTAGCCTCTCCTCTTTGTCATCTGGTTCAGCCTCAGGCAAAGAGCAAAACTTCCCATCGCTCATGTGCAAGCTAGCAACAGTTCCTTGACAAATAGCAGAAGCTTTTCCTGTATACGTGCATGCTCAATGCCTAGTTAGGGTATCAACAGGGTATACCCAGACCTTTAGCCAGCAGAGCTCACACACAGGAGCCTCAATGACTTCCAACAAGTTCCTGTAACCAGGTTTCCAGGAACTAAGGGAGTGTTTGCTTTCCTTGGCTGTGGCCTCCCCATTCATTACTGACAAATGAGGCTTATTCTTTAAGGGGACAAGGTCATTCTAACCCCCAACAATCAATTAATTGGTATATGAATGTAATGGGATACTACTGTTTATAAGAAATGATGAGCAGGCAGATTTCAGAAAAACCTGGAAACACATTAACTGAGGCTGAGTGAAGGAAGCAGAACCAAGAGAACTTTGCCCATAGTGACAAGAAGATTATGTGATGATCAACTATAATAGACTTGGCTCTTCTCATCAACACAATGATCCAAGACAATTCCCAGAGATTCAAGATAGAAAATGCCATCTGCATCCAGAGAGAGAATTTTGGACTCTGAATGCAGATCAAAGCATTTTTATTTTCAAAACATATATATAGATAAATTTTCCATATTCACCTTTGCAAAACCTTGTGTTCCAAATTTTTTCTCCCTTCCTTCCCCCCATCCCCTCCTCTAGGCATCAAGTAATCCATTTTATGCTAAACATGTGCCATTCTTATATATATATATATATATACATATATACATATGTATATATATATTCTTGCAATTATCATGCTGCACAAAAAGGAAAAAATGAAAACGAAAACAAAATGTAAGCAAACAACAACAAAATACTGAAAATACTATATTGTGATCCACACTCAATCCCCACATTCTCTCTCTCTCTATTGGAAGATGGCTCTCTTCATCACAAGACCATTGGAATTGGCTTGAATCACCTCAAAGCATACTATTTTCACTTTTTCTTTTCATGATTTTTTCCTTTGTGTTATGTTTCTTCTTTCACAACTAGTGTGGAACTGTGTTTGGTATGGTTGTACGTGTAGCCTATATAAGATTGTTTGCCATCTTGAGAAACAGGGAGAAAAGAGAAGGAAGAAAAAAAATGAACTCAAAATCTTTTAAAAGAATGAACAATTTTTAAAAGTCAAAAGAAGAGAAGAAAATGTGAAATATGTTAGAGGAGAAAAAACTGATCTGGAAAATGTCAAGGAAAGATAATTTTAAAATTCTTGGTCTATTTGAAAGGCATGGTTTTTTAAAAAAAGACTTCATATTTCAAGAAATTAAATGAATCTTCCCAAACATCTTAGAGCCAGAAGACAAAGAAGAAATTAATTTTCTAGCAAGCTTTATTTATTACCTGAAATAAAAGAAAGAAATGTTCAAAAAGAGTAATATAAGTTGAAGTGGGGGGTTTAGTAGAGTGAATCAGAAAAACAATGAAGAGTTTAATTTTAGAGAGCAATCTGGAATTATGCCCATAGAGTCATAAAATTGTGAATACCCTTTGATCCAGCAATACCACTGTTATACCTTTTTTCCATGATGATTAGGGGGAACGAAAAAGAACTTATCTTTTCTAAAATATTTATAGCACCTCTTTGTGGTAACAACAACGTGGAAATTAAGGGGATGCCTATCAATTTGGAAATGGCTAAACAAGTTGTGATATATGATTGTGATGGAGTACTGCTGTGCTATTGTAAGAAGTGATGAGTTGATTGACTTTAGAAAAATATGAAAAGACCTGCCTGAAATAATGAAGAGTAAAATAAGCAGAACCAAGAGAACATTGTATACAGTATCAACAATATTGTTTGAAGAACAACTGTGAAGGACTAATTTATTCTGAATATTATATATTATAAATACTCAAATCAATTACAAAGGATCTATGAAGAAAATACTATGTACCTCCAAAGAAAAAACATAAAATAGATGTGTGTATAATATGGTTTGACATGTATGTGTATATATCTAATAGTGACCTTCTCTACTGCAAGGTGGGGAGAGAGGGAAGAAAAAAGTACACAATAGAGAAGAAAAGAAAACTCAGAAAAAAATACAGAAAATCAGAATAGCCTTGAAAATGATGGAGCCGAGATGGCGGAGTGAAAACACTATTCTCTGTGTCCTCCTCTGACCTTCTCTCAAACCAACAGCAGATTAAGCCTCTAAACTGATTTTTAAGTCAAAGAACCCACAAATATTTGGACTACAACACATTTCTAGCAGAAGTTACCTTGGAGGAGCTTCGGAGCAGGTCTATCTCAGACAGGCAGGGTGTCAGGCAGTTTGCCGAGCTCAGGCGCAGCTCTGGGAGACAGGGCAAGAAGCCTGGTAGGACTCAGCGTGGCAGGTTCTAAGCACCAGGGAAGTCTACCTGAAGCTCTTGGGACACTCTGCCCTGATTGCAGTCAGGTGTTCTGGCATATCTGCCTTTTGTAAAAGGTAGATTGTAACTCACTGCAAATACCGGGTCCTAGCCCGGAGAGCAGATGATAGATCCAACAGACACTCTATGGTGGGAATAGTCCTATGTCTGTGATTGGACAGTTCCTTTGCACTTTCCATGATTATTTCCCCCTCTTTGTCATGAAAACTGTTTTCCCTTCCATTCTTATGAATGTCAATTGTCCCCAGAAGCTCTGACTCCTCTTCTTCCGTGGCAAGACAAGTGATTTCCCTAAGCACCAAATCCATATAGATCATGCTTACTGAAAAGTCTCCATCTCCAATTATAGAATCTCTCTTCCCCTACAGCAGTATTCTTCCATAGAATCCTCTCCTCACTGAACCAATATTTCCTCCTCTTATTTCACCATTTTACCTTCTCTTTTTATTTTTTCTCCATAGGCTCTCTTCATTCTAAGAAATTATAGAAATTAATTTTCCTTTATTGTTTGAAAATTGGTTTATTGCTATTGTTTATTAAAGTGTGATGACATTATCTCTTCTTATTCTTTCCTTTCCTTCTTTGATACACCCTCTTGTTCTATAAATTTAGTACCCCAATAAACATTGATTCATCTATAGGTGGATTGTTGTAAGTTTTAAGTCCATGATATTTCAGATTTAGTTGTCCACTATCTCTTCTATTTTATTTCTATTTTCACTCTTGTTTCCTTGTATATTTTCAGAAAGAAACTTTTTAATGATCTCCCTATTGTTCTGTTGTTGATAGTGTCTTTGCTATATTTTCTTTACTTTTTGTAATGTTTACTTTCTTATACTTCTTTGTGGTGTTTAAGAATCAAATAGTTTGTTCAAGATTTATGTACATTCTTTTCTCAATTTCCCTCATCAAAAAAAAATTCAATACTGATTTCCCTATTAGAAGTGTATCCCAACTGAAATGAATTTGCTTTTATTGTATACATAAATACACACCCATATGTATATATCATGTGTATACATAAAATGCATATTTGTATATATTTTGTATTATGTATATGTATAAATATTATTTTTCTTGAGCAAACTTCTTGAGGATGAGAATTGTTTTAGTTTTGTCTTTGTATCCCCAGCACTTAGCACAATTCCAGGGATACAACAGCCCTTCGATATAAATTTTCAATATAAATCCAATAGAAAAATTGAGCAAGTACTATTATGTATAAGGTAGTATACTAGACAAGTGAAATATGATGACTAAGGCAGTGTTCCCTATTCCAACATTATGAATTATGTTTTATGAAGCAAAGAGCTAAGGATTTCTTATTTTCATGGAAGTTCTCCAAATGTACACAGATAATATACTAATTGCAATGATTCTGGAAACTACAAAATTTTCTCAATAAAATTCTTATTTGAAAGAGAGCAATATAAATATTTTCCTAAGGGAAAAAAAAGCAGGGAAGGGGGGAGTGAGAATGAGGATGAAATAAACATACTGTCTAAACATGCAATTGAATAAGAAGCACATTGAGTTATTTGATCAAATTCTAATCTAATTGGACAGGACCTGAAGAAAGACAGTGAATTGGCCCCAGAATGGATTAGAAGGAGGAGGCTTGACTGACTCAAATGGAAGGTATATTTCAATAGTCCAAAGAATAAAATGGTCTCATTGTCCCAAAATCTTGCCTTTTAAAAATGAATATCCTCCCAATGATGATATATGGTGGCAAATGATAAATCATTATGATCTCAGAAGAATTAAAATTCAGGTGATCCAGAAAGCAATGGAAAGTTTGATTTTTAGAAGACTATTAGATATTAACTATATATGACTTTCATGGGAATCATGTCATAAGAAATACCAGAGATATGTGTGATCAGAAAAAAAATGACTGTCATTTAGTGAGAATAAGGAATAAAAGATAACCTGCATGTTGCATTGGTATTCAACAAACACAAACACAAACACACACACATACACACACACACACACACCACTTAAAAACATTGGGCAGGTCCTTTAAGGAGGGTTAATGGAAAAAAAACCATGAATAGGAATCATATAACATTTTTTAAAAGGAAGAGATTTTCATTTTTGCATCTCTTTGGAGAATATCTGAATAATAACAGGATTCATTTAATAAACTAAGAAATTAAGCTTTAATAAGGAGACAAAACTTGTACATGAATAATGAGTTCTTTAAGAGGACTAAATGTACATTTCTTCATAGCCACACTGAAAGGAAGTTATTGAGTGGCTGCCACTAACTGACTGAACAAGATACTAAAGATCAAAAGTAAAGACTTCATGATGAAATTCTCTCATGTTTAGCTGATGAAGTTCAACATTTCTCTTTTCAGAATGCAAAATTCAAAATTGGGATTTAGGAACTTAGTCCACCTATACTCAAGAAATCCAAATGGAAAAGCATTTGTTGTATTTGAATCAGAAGATGAAATAAAATTGGCACTGAAAAACAAATCAAAACACAACAGAGAAACTATAGGATACTGATATGTTAAAGTTTTCAAGTCAAACAATGTTGAAATGAATTGGATGTCTAAGCATACTAGTCCAAATAGTATTGATACTGTCAGTGATAACTTTGTGCATCTTTTTTTTTGCTTTCTTCTTTAATATTATCAGTAGTATTTTATTTTTCCAAATACATGTAAAATAGTTTTTACATTCATTTTTGTAAGACTTTGTGTTCCCAATTTTTCTTCCTCCAAGATAGCAAGTAATCTGATATAGATTAAAAATGTTCAATTTAAAAAAAAACATATTTCCAAATTTGTCATATTGCATAAGAAAACTCAAACCTAAAGAGAAAAAAACATGAGAAACAAAAAAATAGGTAAAAATCTTATTTTTGATCCATATTCATTCCTCATAGATTTTTCTTTGGCTGCAGATGTTATTTTCCATCCCAAATCTATTATAACTCCTTGATTCACTGCATTGTTGAGCCAAGTCCATCACTATTGAGCATGACATAATTTTATTGTTATTGTGTTCTGCTTACTTCACTCAGCTTCAGTCCATGTAAGTCTGAAATTAGCCTACTCATCATTTCTTTCTTTCTTTCTTTTTCTTTTTTTTTTTTGCTTTTTTGCTGCAGCAATTGGGGTTAAGTGACTTGCCCAAGGTCACACAGCTAGGGAATGTTAAGTGTCTGAGGCCAGATTTGAACTCAGGTCTTCCTGACTTCAGGGCTGGTGCTCTATCCACTGCACCACCTAGCTGCCCCCCCCCCCCTCCTCATTTCTTTTAGAATAATAATATTCCATTATATTCATATACCATAACTTATTTAGCCATTCCTCAATTGATGGACATCCACTCAATTTCCAGTTCCTTGCCATGACAAAAGGGTTTGCTACAAACATTTTTGCATATGTTGGTCCTTTTCCTTCTTTTATGATCTCATTGGGATGCAGACCCAGTAGTGATACTGCTGGATCAAAGGATATACATTGTTTTATAGCCCTTTGGGCATAGTTCTTAATTGCTCTCCAGAATGGTTAGATCATTTCATGACTCCACCAACAATGTCCCAGTTTTCTTACTTCCTTCCAACATTTATCATTATCATTTCCTGTCATTTTAGCCAATCTAAGAGTGTGAATTTGTCTCAGAGTTGTCTTAATTTGTATTTCTTCATTTAATGGTGATTTAGTACATTTTATATGACTTGAAATGGCTTTAATTTCTTCATCTGAAAATTGTCTGTTCATATATTTCATTTATCAATTGGATAATGACCTGTATTCTTATAAATTTGGCTCAGTTCTCTATATATTTTATAAATGAGGCCTTTATCAGAAACATTGGCTGCAAAAATGTGTTTCCAGCTTTCTGCTTCACTTCTAATCTTGGCTGCATTGGTTTTGTTTGTGAAAACCCTTTTTTAATTTAATGTAATCAGAATTATTCATTTTGCATTTCATAATGTTTTGTTTGGCCATAATTACCTCCCTTCTCCATAGATCTGACAGGGAGATTTTCCCTTGATCTTCTAATTTGCTTGTGGTATCAACTTTAATGTCTAAATCATGAACCCATTTTAACCTTATTTTGGTATAGGGTGTGAAATCTTAGTCAATGCCTAGTTTATGCCATACTATTTTCCAATTTTCCCAGCAATTTTTGTCAAATATTGAGTTCTTAGTTCAGAAGCTGGAGTCTTTGTTCTTTGTTTTTTGGTGGTTTTTTTGTTTTTTGTTTTTTTGTTTTTTGTTGTTGTTGTTGTTTGTTTGTTTGTTTTCTGAGACAATTGGGATTAAGTGACTTGCCCAGGGTCACACAGCTAATATTAAGTATCTGAGGCCAGATTTGAACTTCTGACTTCAAAGTTGATGCTCTGTCTTTGGGTTTTTCAAACACTAGATTACTATAGTCATAAACTATTGTGTCTTATGTACCTAGCCTATTCCATTGAATACTCTATTACTTAGCTAGTACCAAATGGTTTTGTTAACCACTACTTTATAATTTTGTACATCTTAAGGAAGAAATTGCTCAGATTTTTTTTTTAAGATTTGGAAATCATGTTAAATGAAGTAGCTCCCCTTCCAAGGGGAGAATATGTGTGAGTGGAGGCTATGATGACTACAAGGGATTTAATGTTAGATGTGGCTTTTGTTCAAATAGATTTAGAAGAGACCTCAATTATTATTTTTCAGGAATGTATGATCATAGATATGAAGTTGGTGGGTCTACTTTCCAGAATGTAACAGACTATTGTGTGCACATAAGAGGATTATTTTACAGAGCTACTGAAAATGATATTTACAAGTGTATCTCACCACTCAATCCTGTGCAAGTACACACTGAAATTGGACCTTATGGCAGAGTGACTGGTAAAGCAGATGTTGAATTTGCCACACTTGAAGTTGCTGTGGCAGCTAAGTCAAAAGGCAAAATAAATATTCAGCACAGATATGTAGAATGCTTCTTGAATTCTACAATAGAAGCAAGCTATGTTACTTATGGTTTGTTAACATGGTCCAGCTAACTAGCAACTGGATTGGTTTTATAGAAAGGGCCTCATTGTTAAAGGCATCATGAGCAGATATAAGTAAGGTTTACAAAAAACTCTAGTGTTTTTCAATCAAATATTGCATAAGGAGCTAAAGAGTAGTGAATAGCAGATATTGCAGTAGCAGGAATTGTTGCATTTATGGGAATGAATGAAATGGGAGAGAAATATAACATGTCCAATATGAATATGAATTCCTCAATTAGATGGGGAACGTAATCCTGATCAATGACATTTAGTTAGCTTTAAAAAAAACCAAAATAAAATTTAACAATTTTGGAATGCAAGCTTGTGATTTATCCTTTTGTCAATAAAATCAGGATTGGTTTGAAAACTTCGCTTTCAGTATTTTTGAACACATCAAAACTAGGATGTCATAATCAAGTTGTATAAAGACTGTAACTTAGACAATTTCAGCTTTTCGCAAGATAGTTATGTCATAGGAGTGTACTCAAGCAGCAAGCATACTTAAAGCAGTTTCAATTATGTTAAACATCGCTCTTCTACCATATTACATGCAACACTGAGATGCATGTTGGGAGACATACTTTTTTTTTTTTTTTTTTTTGTAAAAACTGCTCTAAGAGTTTGATTTTTGTTTGGTAAGTAATGAAGATTCATTAAAGGAGTTTAAAGTGAAATTTCCTAAGATTCAAGAAATGGAGACAGCTGATAATCCACAGGAATCCACAGGACAATAAAAGAAAGGCAATTTAATTTAATTCAACAAACAAACATTAAGCTCCTACTTATGTGAAAGGCAAAGTGCCAGGTGATGAGAATGCAAAGGTAAAAAAAATTATCCTGTTTATGTCCTCAAGGAGTTTGTAGTCTAATAGTTTATACAAAAATAATCATGATACAAAGTTAGAATGACATGCACAGGATAATACATTTTTATAAGTTAAATTAAGAGGTTTGAGATGTGACTGATAAAATCAGAGATAGAGCACTTTTGGGATAGAGGAAAGGCAGGAATCATAAAAGACTTCAGAAGAACTAGAGAACATTATGAAAGGTAAAATGGTTTTGTACAAAGAAAACTAATAGAAACAAGATTAAAAGGAAAGTACAAAGCTGGGAGGGGAATCTTTATAGCCAGTATCTCTGATAAAAATCTCATTTCTAAAATATATTAAAAACGGTGTCAAATTTAAAAGAATATGTCATTCCCCAATTAATAAATGGTCAAAGGATATGAAAGACAATTTTCAAATAATGAAATTAAAGCCATCTATAGTCATATGAAAAAATGCTCTTAAGCACTATTGATTATAGAAATGCAAATTGAAACAATTCTGAGATACTACCTCACACTTCTCAGAATGGCTAAGCAGATAAGAAAAGAAAATGATAAATGTTGGAGGGTATGTGGGAAAACTGAGATACTGATGCATTATTGGTGGAGTTGTGAGATGATTTAACCATTCTGGAGAGCAATCTGGAACCATGCCCAAAGGGCTATAAAACTGTGCATACTCTTTGACCCAGTAGTGCCATTACTGGGTCTGTATCCCAAAAAAATCATAAAGGAGGGAAAGGGGCCCACATGTGCAAAAATGTTTATAGCAGGTCTTTTTGTGGTAGCAAGACTTGGAAAATGAGTAGATGCCCATCAATTTAGATATGGCTGAACAAATTGTGTTCTATGAAGGTAATGGAATATCATTGTTCTTTAAAAAATGATGAACAAGCTGATTTTGGAAAGGTCTGGAAAGATTAACATGAATTGATACTGAGCGAAATAAGCACAAAAAGAAATACATTGTACACAATAACAGCAAGAATGTGCAATGATCAACTAAGAAAGACTTGGTTTTTCTCAGTGATTTAGTGATTCAAAGCAATCCCAATAGACTTTGGATAGAAAATGCCATCTGCATCTAGAAAAAGAACCAAGGAGACTGAATGTAAATCAACATATGCTATGTCAACTTTTTTTTTTTTTTTCATCTCTTCCAACGAATTCATCCTAGTGGCCATGATTTGCCAAGGTTCTTGTAGCAAGTAAGTGTCTGAGGTCAGATATGAATACAAATCTTCTTGATTTCAGGTCCAGCTCACTGTCAACTACTGCACTACCTAGCCACCACTGAAGAGTGAATGGGAAAAGTTTTTAGATGAAAGCATATTTTTTCCTTTGGGAGCAGACATTCCAGAGGGTACAGTGGAAGAGGCAAGAAGCTTTTGTTTGGGACTTGGGAATAGGGAGATCAAGGGGAATATGAATCAGACAGTGAGGAAGGGCAGAAATAGGGATTAGATGAAGACATATATCTTTCAGAATCACTAGGATGGGAGGAGTTTGTTAGACATTAAGTGAATAATTTAGAGCCTAGTTTCTGCCAAACTGCTGCCAGCTTTCTCAACAATTTTTGTGAAATAGTAAATTTCTGCCCCAAATCTTGAATCTTTGGGTTTATCAAATATTAGATTACTATGATCATTTACTACTATATATTGTGAACTTAATCTATTCAATTTATCTACAACTCTATCTTTAGTCAACACTAGATTTTTTGATGATGACTACTTTGTAATATAATTTGAAATCTGGTGTTACTAGGACACTCACATTTTTTTTTCTTTAATGAGTCTTTTGATATTCTTGATCTTTTATTCTTCCAGATAAATTGTGTTAATTTTCTAGCTCTCTCAACTCTTTAATACTTTAATTAGCATGACACTGAATTAATGAATTAATATAAGAAGTTGTTATTGTGCTTTTGTTTTTTGTTGTTGTTTTTATTAGGAGGAGGGGAAGGTTAAGTAACTTGCTCAGGATCACACAACTAGTGATTGTTAGTTGTCTGAGGTTAAATTTGAATTCAAGTACTCCTAACTCCAGAACTGGTACTATCCATTGGGCCATCTAGCTGCCCCTGCTATTTTGATTGTATTGATTTGATCTACTGATGAGCAATTAATATTTTTCCAGTTATTTGTCTTTGTTTGAAAAGTGTTTTGTAATAATGTTTATGTACTTACTGACTTTGCCTTGGCAAGTAAATCCCAAGTATTTTATATTTTCTGCAGTTATTTTAAATGGAATTTATCTTTCTCTTCCTCCTGTGTTTTGTTGGCAATATATAGATATGTTGATGATTTAAATGGATTTTTTTATGCAATACAACTTTGCTGAAGTTTATTTTATTAAGTTGGTTTTTAATTGATTCTCAAGTACTGCTTAAGTATCTCATTATATTGTCTTCAAATTGTTAGTGTTATTTTCTCATACCCTTCCAATTCCTTCCATTTCTTTTTCTTCTTTATTTCTGTAACCATAACTATTATAACTCTTATTGCTATACCTAATATGATATTGAATAATAAATCATAATGACCTCCTCGCTTCACCCTCAATCTTATTAGGAAAGTTTCTAGTTTATCCTTATTACATTTAATGTTTGCCTTTTATTTTTGGATAATTACTTCTTATGGTTTCAAGAAAAGTTCCTTTTAATTCTTATGCTTTCTAGTGCTTTTAATTAGGAAAGGGAGTTGTATTTTGTGGAAAACTTATTTATAACTAAAATCATATGAATTTTGTTGTTTCTGTTATTGATAATGGTCAATTTTGTTTATACCTTTTTTGATACTGAATATCTCATATAAATCCCACTTGACCATAATGGTTGATTTTTATGACATATTGTGATTTCCTTGTTAGCATTTTATTTAAAATTTTTGCATAATATTCATTAGGGAAATTGTTCTATAGTTTTCTGCCTCACCTTTTGCTCTCCCTGGCTTAAGTCTCAAAATCATATGTGGCACTAAAGAAATTTGGTAGCATTCCTTCTTTATCTGTGTTTTTCTTTTCAAATACTTTATATAGAATTGGAATTAATAGCTCTTGAAATACCTGGTAGAATTCACTTGTTAATCCATTTGATCTTTGTCATTTTTTTTTCCTTAGGGTGCTCATTGGTGGCTTATTCAATATTTCTTCTGAGATTAAATTAATTTAAGTATTCCACTTCCTTTGCTATTAAGCTGGGTTATTTCTGCTTTTATAAATATTCATCCATTTAATTTAAATTGTAATTTTTTGGCATATAAGTGGGCAAATACTGTTAATTGCTTTAATTTCATCTTCATTAGCAATGTATATACCCATTTTCATTGTTGATACAGGTAATTCAGTTTTCTTCTTTCTTTTAAACTAAATTAACAAACTCTTTATGTATTGGGGGGGCAAAAAAACCAAATGCTAATTTGATTAGTTCAGTTTTTGTACTTTAAATTTTATTGATCTCTTCTTTGATTTTCAGAATTTCTATTTTGGTGTTAAGTTGGGATTTTTCATTTGCTTTTTTTTCTAATTTTTTTTTAATTGCATACTCAATTCATTGACCTGTTATAGATATCTGTTGATATTGAGTTCTGGTTTCTAATCATCTACTATCTGCTTTCTTTTTATATTTACACTTTGTATTTCTTTTCATCTTATTTTCTTCTATTTGTCATTCCCTTTTTTTTTTTTTTTTTGCTTTTTGCTGAGGCAGTTGGGGTTAAGTGACTTGCCCAGGGTCACACAGCTAGGGAATGTTAAGTGTCTGAGACCAGATTTGAACTCAGGTCCTCCTGACTTCAGGGCTGGTGCTCTATCCACTGCGCCACCTAGCTGCCCCCCCTTTTTTTGTTTTATGCAGTTCCTCCTCAAAAGTCTGTTTTTCTTCTGACCACTCCCTCTCTTAATCTGCCATCTCTTTCATCATTCTATCCTTTTGTCTTATCCCTTTCACCTCCTGCTTCTGTTAGGTAACATTCATTTCTATACCCAATTGAGTGTGTACATGTATAATGTACATGTATGTTTCCCTTGAACCAATGTAAAAGTGGATGAGATTCAAGCCTTGCCAGCCTCTCCACCTGCATCCAACTATTCTGTCTTTCAGTAAAAAAATCTTTTCCTCGCATGTATCTTTTTTGTGAGATATATTTCTCATTATTATTTTCCCCTTCTCATTTCTCATGTATCCCTCTTTTTCACCCCTTCATTTATTTTCCCTCATCCCAACATAATTGACTTATACCTATGCCCTCCTGTCTGTGTATATTTACTTCTGTCTTAATAATGATCAAATTTTGTTTGAATATCAGTTTTTTTTTTAAATTCAGCTTTGACCTTTTCATCAGGAATGCTTGAAAGTCTCCCCTTTAATTAAATATCCACTATTTCCCTTAAAGATAATCAGTTTTCCTGGATAAGTTAACTTGTCTTTATCCTAGTTTCTTTGTATTCCAGAATATCATATCCCAAGTCCTCCACTCCTTTAATATGGAAACTGCTAAATTTTGTGTCATTTTGATTGTAACGCCACAATATATAAATGATTTGTTTCTATTTACAATATTTCTCCTTGACCTGGGAGCTCTAGAATTTGATTATAATAATCCTGAGAGTTTTCATTTTTGGATCTTTTTCAGAATTAGTGGATTCTTTCAATTTATATTTTACTTTACATATCTACAATATAATTTTCCTTTAAAACTTCTTGAAATATGATGTCTAGGTTCTGGTTTTGATCATGGATTTCAGGTAATCCAATAATTCTTAAATTATCTGTCCTTGATCTATTTTTCTAGGTCAATTGTTTCACTGATGAGATACTTCAAATTTTCTGGGTTTTTTTTTTTCATTTTTTTTTTTTACTGTTTTCTTGTTTATTGATACCTAATGATGTCATTAGTTTCCATTTTCCCAGTGCCAATTTGTAAAGCATTTTTTTCTTCAACAATCAGCAGGGCAATTTCAGAGTGGCCTGGAGAGACTTACATGAACTGATGCTGAATGAAGTGAATAGAAAGAACCAAGAGAGGTGGAGCCAAGATGGCGAACTGCAGACAGCATTGTCTGTGAGCTCCTGAGACCTTCCCTCAGACCCAGACAAATCGAGCCTCTGAACTGGTTCTGGAGTGAGGGCTCCACCAAATACTTGGACTACAATCCATTTCTATCAAAAATCTACTTTGAAAAAACTCCGGAGGTCAGCCTCAGGGGAATTGGCAGCTGGTCACAATCAGAGGCCAGCCATCTGGGGCGGAAGTCGGGCTGCGCCAGAGGGGCGGATTTTAGGCAGGAAGTCCCTGGGAGACGCCTGGGCCACTTTGTGCTGCTTTTAAGCAGGTGCTTTGGCAGATCTGCCTCTGATAAAGAGTGGATTGAGAGCAGCTGAAAGCGTGGTCCTGTGCAGATCTAGCCAAGCCCCACTCTGAAAGTCAACTCGAAGAAATGCCCCGAGGCAAATTGAAACAGCAGAATTCCCTGCTAGTGATTCAGACCTCAAATGATCCAGACCTAAACTTCTTACAGCTCCAAAACATGAGCAAGAAGCAGAAGAGAGCTCTCACCATAGACAGCTTCTATGGAGAGAAAGTAGAGCAGTCCCCAGATCCTGAGATTCTGAAAACAATCCCAGAGGAAGTCATAAACGCAGACATGAGCTGGACTCCTTTTCAGAAGGCTTTCCTGGAAGATTGCATAAAGAATCTCAAAAGAGAGCTAGAAAAAGAATGGGGAAATAAATTGAGATCAGTGCAACAGAGATGTCAAAAACTGGAAAACAGGACTGGTGAATTGGAAAAAATCACAAATTCACTGGAAAATAAAAATGATGAATTGGAAAAAGACAACAATTCACTGAAAAATAAAACTAGCAAAATGGAAAAAGAATGCATTGAATCAAGAAATTCAACTGACCAGCTACAAAAGGAGCTAAAAAAAAAATAACTGAAGGAAATAACACTTTAAAAATTAAAATTGAACAAATAGAAGTAAATGACTCAATAAGACTTCAGGAATCAGTCAAACAAAAACAAAAAAATGAAAAAATAGAAGAAAATATGAAATATCTCCTAGGAAAAACAACTGACTTGGAAAACAGATCCAGGAGAGACAATCTAAGGATTATCGGACTCCCTGAAAGTCACAATGAAAAAAAGAACCTTGATGCTATCTTTCAGGAAATCATGAAAGAGAATTGCCCTGATGTTTTAGAATCAGAAGGCAAAATTGGCATTGAAAGAATTCACCGATCACCTCCTGAAAGAGACCCCAAAATCAAAACCCCAAGGAATATCGTGGCCAAATTTCAGGACTATAGCACCAAAGAAAGGATATTGCAAGCAGCTAGAAAGAAACAGTTCAAATACCGAGGAACTGTAATTAAAATTACACAAGATCTGTCAGCTTCCACATTAAAGGATTGAAGGGCCTGGAATCAGATATTCCGAAAGGCAAAAGAACTTGGATTACAGCCAAGAATAAGTTATCCAGCTAGAATGAGCATCATCTGCCAGGGAAGAAGATGGTCATTCAATGATACAGGAGAATTTCACCTATTTCTAATGAAAAGACTAGATCTGAACAAAAAAATTGACCTCCAAATACAGAACTCAAGAGAAGCATAAAAAGGTAAAAAGGAAAGAACTCTTGAGAACTATATTTCTACTATAGGTATCCTTAAAGAATGGGGGTATAATTTGATTTTTCTTTGATAATAATGGAAAAGCAATTAGAGGTGGAAGGGATACCATACTGAAAAAGTGGGGGGAGGCAAAATAAAGGAAAAATAAAGGAGGTAAAATAAGGCAAAATCTCATAAAGAGACATAGAAGATTTAATATAAATGAGGGAAAGAAGGGAGGATGATGAGTATTGTGTAAATCTTACTCTC
>JAJPUD010007811.1:83777-100680 GCA_023553655.1 Myrmecobius fasciatus | reverse complement strand
TATGGTATATGAATGTTATGGAATATTATTGCTCTTTAAGAAACGACGAGCAGGACGATTTCAGAGAGGCCTGGAGAGAGTTGCATGAACTGATGCTGAGTGAAACGAGCAGAACCAGGAGATCATCATACACTGCAACAACAGTACTACATGATGATCAATTCTGATGGACATGGCTCTCTGCAACAAAGAATTCTCTCAAACCAGTTCCAGTTGTTCACTGAAGAAAACCATATACACCCAGAGAGAGGGAAATGAAATATGGACCACAACGTAACATTTTCATGATCTCTATTGACATTTGTTTGCATTGTGTTGCCTTTCTCGGATTCTTTTTTTTTTTTCTTGTAGATAGGATTTTTCTTGCATAACTTCTCAAGCATTTCAACATTATTAGCATGTAGTGGACTTCTTGCCATGTAGGTGAGGCGAGGGGACTGGGGGTAAAATTTGTAATGGAAAGCTTTGTAAAGATCAATGTTGGGGAACTACCCATACATATGTTATACAAATAAAAAGCTTTAAAAAAAAAGAATGATAAGGGAGAACTTTCCTCCAATGAAGAGGAAATTAGAGCAATAATTAGGAGTTATTTTGCCCAACTTTATGCCAGTAAGTTTGATAATCTAAATGAAATGGAGGAATATCTACAAAAATATAGATTGCCCATGTTAACAGAAGAGGACATAAACTATTTAAATAGCCCCATATTAGAAAAAGAAATAGAACAAGCTATTAACCAACTCCCTAAGAAAAAATCTCCCGGGCCAGATGGATTTACATGTGACTTCTACCAAACATTCAAAGAACAATTAATTCCACTACTATATAAACTATTTGAAAAAATAGGGACAGGAGGTATACTGCCAAATTTCTTCTATGAGACCGATATGGTGCTGATAGCTAAACCAGATAGGGTGAAAACAGAGAAAGAAAACTATAGACCAATTTCCCTAATGAATATTGATGCAAAAATTTTAAATAAGATATTAGCAATGAGATTACAGAAAGTCATCCCCAGGATAGTACACTATGACCAAGTGGGATTTATACCAGGGATGCAGAGCTGGTTCAATATTAGGAAAACTATCAGCATAATTAATTATATTAATAACCAAACTAACAAAAACCATATGATTATCTCAACAGATGCAGAAAAAGCCTTTGATAAAATCCAGCCCCCCCTTCCTATTAAAAACACTAGAGAGTATAGGAATAAATGGGCTTTTCCTTAAAATGATCAGTAGCATCTATTTAAAACCATCAGCAAGCATCATATGTAAGGGAGACAAACTAAAATCATTCCCAATAAGATCAAGAGTGAAACAAGGCTGCCCACTGTCACCATTACTATTTAATATTGTCTTAGAAATGTTAGCTTTAGCAATAAGAGAAGAAAAAGAGATAAAAGGAATCAGAGTAGGTAATGAAGAAACCAAATTATCACTCTTTGCAGATGATATGATGGTATACTTAGAGAACCCTAGAGACTCAAATAAAAACCTACTAGAAACAATTATTCACAACTTTAGCAAAGTTGCAGGATTCAAAATTAATCAACATAAATCATCAGCATTTTTATATGTTACCAACAAAGTTCAGCCGCAAGAGATACAAAAAGAAATTCCATTCGAAACAACTGATGATAGGATAAAATATTTGGGAATCTATCTGCCAAGGAAAAGTCAGAAACTATACGAAGTAAAGTACAAAACACTTTCCACACAAATAAAATCAGACCTAATCAATTGGAAAAACATTAAGTGCTCATGGGTAGGCAGAGCGAATATAATAAAAATGGCAATACTACCCAAACTAATCTACTTATTTAGTGCCGTAACAATCAAACTCCCAAGAAATTATTTTACAGATCTAGAAAAAAATAGTAGCAATGTTCATTTGGAAGAACAAAAGGTCAAGGATTTCAAGGGGATTAATGAAAAAAAAGGCAGATGAAGGTGGCCTTGCTGTACCAGATCTAAAACTATATTATAAAGCAGCGGTCATCAAAACCATTTGGTACTGGCTAAGAAATAGAGCAGTCGATCAGTGGCACAGGATAGGATATCAGGACAATCTAGGCAATAACCTTAACAATCTAGTATTCGATAAACCCAAAGACCCCAGCTTTTGGGATAAATTCTCACTATTTGGCAAAAACTGCTGGGAAAATTGGAAAGTAGTGTGGAAGAAATTAGGGCTTGACCCATACCTAACACCACATATCAAGATAAGATCTAAATGGGTTCATGATCTATATATAAAGAGTGATATTGTAAGCAAATTAGAGGAACATAGTATAGTTTACCTCTCAGACCTGTGGAGATGGAATAAATTTATGTCCAAAGAAGATATGGAACTCGTAAATGAACACCAAATAGATAATTTTAATTATATTAAGTTAAAATTTTTCTGTGCAAATAAAACTAATGCCGACAAGATTAGGAGGGAAGCATCAAATTGGGAAATCATCTTTATATTTAATGGTTCTGATAAAGGCTTCATTTCTAAAATATATAGAGAATTGTCTCATATATATATAAGAATTCAAGCCACTCTTCAATAGATAAGTGGCCAAGGGATATGAACAGACAATTTTCAGATGATGAAATTAAAACCATCTCTAGTCATATGAAAAGTTGCTCCAAATCACTATTGATCAGAGAAATCCAAATTAAGATAAGTCTGAGATACCACTACACACCTGTCAGATTGGCTAAAATGACAGGAAAAGATAACGATGAATGTTGGAGGGGATGTGGGACACTGATACATTGTTGGTGGAACTGTGAACGGATCCAACCATTCTGTAAAGCAATTTGGAGCTATGCTCAAAAAGTTATCAAAGTGTGCATACCCTTTGACCCAACAGTGTTTCTATTGTGCCTATATCCCAAAGAGATCTTAGAGGAGGGAAAGGGCCCCACATGTGCAAGAATGTTTGTGGCAGCTCTTTCCATTGTGGCTAGAAACTGGAAACTGAAGGGATGCCCATCAATTGGAGAGTCGCTGAATAAATTATGGTATATGAATGTTATGGAATATTATTGCTCTTTAAGAAACGACCAGCAGGACGATTTCAGAGAGGCCTGGAGAGAGTTGCATTAATTGATGCTGAGTGAAACTAGCAGAACCAGATCATTATACACAGCAACAGCAATATTACATGTTGATCAATTCTGATGGACATGGCTCTTTGCAACAAAGAATTGTCTCAAACCAATACCAATTGTTCACTGAAGAAGACTATATACACCCAGAGAGAGGGATATGAAATATGGACCATAATATAACATTTTCATACTCTCTATTGAGGTTTGCTTGCATTGTGTTTCCTTTTTCTGATTTTCTTTTTTTTTTCTTGTAGATAGGATTTTTCTTGCACAACTTTTCAAGTATTTCAACATTATTAACATGTAGTGGACTTCCTGCCATCTAGGGGAGGGGTAAGGACTGGAGGTAAAATTTGTAATGCTAAGCTTTGTAAAGATCTATGCTGGGGAACTACCCATATATATGTTATACAAATAAAAAGCTTTAATAAAAATAATAATAAAAATACCCAATCAAACAAAAAACTATTATGAAAAATAGTAAAACCTACAGATGTCATGCCATGATTCCAAGATTTCTAAAATGTATTAAATGTTCTCTCATATTTCTGATTTTGAAAAAGGAAGAAGAAGGAGAAGGAGGAGGTAGAGCAGAAGGAGGAAGAAAGACAGAGGGGAGGACAGAGAAAGACTGAAAGACAGATTGTGGGGAAAGAGAAAGACAGAGAGAGAGACAGAGTGATAGAAACAGAGATAGAGAGCTGTCTTGCTTTTAGGAAAACATTGATTGCTTATAATGAGTCTTCTGAACACCAATGATCTAGGGTGAAATTATATGACTCTAAGTCACAGCTTGGAAACAGCTGGGTGGCATAGTGGATAAAGTGCCAAGCCTAGACTCAGTAAGACTCACCCTCATGAGTTCAAATCTAGTCTCAGACACTTCACAGATTGTGACCCTGGACAAGTCACATGAGAAAAGAAAATGGCAAGTAGCTCTAGTATCTTTATCAAAAAAAACCCAAATAGGGTCACAAAGAGTCAAAAATAATTAAAACAACTCAAAAATAACAAAAATTTATAGTTCCTCCTAGTTGAATCTAAGTCTCTAAGGCTCAGAAGAAGAGATGAGTGGTAGAATTTAGTTGGAAGCATCATTTTTCAAAGGTTTTTCTCCGTATATATGGGGGGGGGACTGAATCACCATTGTCCAGATCATTCTATGTGCTACACTGGGTATATGTCTAATACCCAGAGCTCTTGGAAAAAAAAATTCCTCCAACATATCTTTATACATTCTTTCTCTCATCTCCTCTCCTTTCTTCTCTCTCTGTTTCTCTGTCTCTCTAACCTTCTGTCTCTGTCTCTCCCTCCTCTGTCTGTCTCTTATTTCTATCTGCAGCTGTACCTATATCTCCATTTATCTCTATATCTGTATCCACACCTATATCTATATCAACCTCTATAACTCTGTATCTACCTATATTTCTATGTTTATATCTCTCTATCTACCTATCTATCTATTTCTATATCTATATCTCACTGGTCTGTGAAGTTGTGAAATTTTGCCTCCTACCTTTTGGATTGACTTCATGAGGAAGCTGAAACCCAGAAATTTGTAAGACTTTAATGAATAGCATTGCCACCTTCCAATATTCTTATTGATTTGAAGCATTGATCTATATGCAACCACTTTCTTTCAATGTCTTAAGTTAGTTGAGCTGTTGAGTACTTCCCTCCTGAAGTTATCTTTCACTGAATATTATAAACCTTTAAGTGCAAATCTTGCCACAACCAGGAAGTCAAGTAAGTCAACAAGCATTTATTAAACATATGCTATGTGTTAGGCCTTATACTAAATCTTAGGGATAGAAATGAAGTCCAACAATAGCTATTAAAGAGCTCACAGTATAATTTGGGAGATAAAAACAATCATATGTGTAGATGTATATGATATGCATGTATACACATACATAGATTTGATATATAATGATTTAGACATATTCATGTATGTGTATTCATACATATTGATATATATATATATATTGATTTCTATCTACAACTACACACACATATATGCATGAACATATATGCATATATTGATATCTCTCTACTACTACTACTATGCACATGTATATGCATATAAGCATATATTTACATTCAAGGCCAAGTATTGAATTTGAAAGAATTTTAATGGACATTCATACTGAGAAACCAATGGTCCATGATCTCATAAAAATAATAGGCTTCTTACCTCCTTCTGACTTATAGAATCACAGAATTATAGAAGAAACTTTCTTGTCCAACACTTATCCAAAAGTAAGGTCCAAATGCAACATTCCTGACCAATGGTTGTCTAGTGTTTATATATAAAAACCTCCAATGACAGGCAACTCACTATCCCCTAAGACTGTCTATCTGTCTTTGGGACAGCTCTAATTATCATGAAGTTTTCTCTAATCTCACACTTAAATTTATTTCTTTGTAGTTTCCAACTCATTCTGATTCTTCTCATCTGGGACCAACAGAACCAATCTCTTGTACATCAAATACTTGAAAACGTCTATTATCTCTACCCTGAGTCTTCTCTTTTCTAAACTAAAAAGCTCTTTCAGCTGACCCTTAAATGGCATGAACTCAATTTTATTTTCCTGAACACTGTGCTATGAACACTCTCTAGCTCATTATGAATGTGGTACCCACACTAGATAACTTAATTATGTATTTAAAAGGAATAGCAAATTGTACCTAATAGATTTGTGGAATCTTGTTCAATTACCATTTTTAATTATATGGTTTGATGGAAATATTGTATTCCATAAATTAAAAATTAAATGAATAAACATTTTTAAAAAAAGAAACTTAATTTGCTGGCATAGTTTTCAGGGATGACCATCACTTGAAATATTGCAATTTTCTTTTTATACATGTATGTATGCGCAAGTATATATGTATGAACGTGCTTCTTCCTATTATACTTCCTGTATGCAACTTCCCATTTCTTGGAACATCTGGGCTATTTTATCTTATAACTGAAAATCCTTAAGCTGCTTTTATAATGATGACTCCAGAGAATACAATCTCTTTACAACAACATTCACTTATCTCCTTTTATCCTTTATTTGCTGTCAATGTTTTACTCATCTCTGTTCCTCTCTATTATTCACTTGCTGTTCCCTATATATGGCTTTCCCTCTCCTATGTTTGGAAAAGATGATTCTTTGATTATGAATGACTACTATCTTTTTTATCAATGTCTCAAAATACCCAGATTCCTTCAAGTCACAGATTCAAGAATTTCTAGGTGAGATTTTACATGTCCACCCCCATTCCACTTAGAAGTTATTATTCATCTCTCCATTAATTGTATTGCTTTTTTCTGTATCTTTTGTATTTGCTAACCTGTATATATGTTATATCCTAACACCATAATATAATAAACATATTAACATAATAAACACAATAAACATAAAATGTAATGGATGATTAATAAATTTATTTTGATTTAATGACCTCAGTAGAATTTAGTTTCCCCAAAGGCATGAGCTGATTCATTTTTGTTTTTATATGCTAAGTGCTAACTGTGATTTTTTTCTAGTTATTTTGCAAGTCCAAACTCCTTTGGACAGCAAAAGATATCCTCAATGGAACCAATAGAATTTCAGTCCCCAAACAGCAAAATTTTCATGACTTCATCATCCATAAGGAACCTCTCTTCACTCAATCTCTTGTTCTTTCTTCATTACAATGGCTAAATCTTTTGGCATGAATAATATACATCTTCCTGCTTTAGGTGTTGTCTATATTTTTTTTATCACAGTCTCATTTATCAAGGTCATTTTACTCTTGTAACTCCAGGAATCTTTAATAATGTTTAAGAAAAGGTGGAAGACATGTTGGAAAAGAGTTGTTAATGTGACATTTTGTTCTTCTCAAGTAATACTTTGTAATAATTAACAGTTAATAAATCAAAGAAGGGTTCTTGTAACCCACTTGCAACATGTATCATAATAAAAATTAGTCTACATTGGAATAATAATTCTAAAGGTTAGTGGGCTCCTTATGCTACTCTTGCTAAGTCTGTTATAAATGTGTGCAAGTGGATAATTCTTACAATGTTTAATATGGATGGTAAGATGACATATGGATTGATAGTTGTTGATGGTTTTGGTTCTTTTAAAATTTAATAGACTTTAATATTTTTCAAGTCTTCATTTCATCCCCCTATTTCAGTTGTCTTGCAATTTGTTCTCTTAATGTCTTTATAAGATCTTGTATAAGTTTCCTTAATGTAATCCAGTTATTTTTCTTATAGTCATTCTCTTTAGTACTAGTACTGCTTTTCCTATAACCCCTTTCAAAATGTTTATATGTAGTATTGTTGGTGTCCTCAAGAGTGTAAAATGGATGACCTAAAAGGAAGATACATTGATCATGTGACAAGATTGAAGAAGAAGCCAGTAGATAGCCTGAGTCATTCGATGATATCTGTATGATATCAGGAGATTCTGAAAAAAATTCCCATAAAATTGGGTTAAACTCCTGGGATGATTTTGTAAAAATAAAAAAAATCTCACAAATATGTAAGTATGGAAGGGTTATTATGATTGAAATAATTGAACAAACCATTGGAATTGATGAGATCAAGTTGCTTTAGTATCTGAGTATTCTGAACACAGTCCCTTTCCTTTATTTATTTATTTAAGATATACTTGTTTGTCTAGACCTGCTCACTGGAGGATTTTGGTACTTGCCCAAATCCTGATCGTGGTGAGGAGTGAAGGGTTGAAACTCACAAAGATGGTCAAGAAGGAATCCATTTATTCAAAATTTTCTCAGCCTTATATAACCTAATACACTTACATAACTATAGATACACTGCATATGCACTAACTATAGGATACTCATGCTGAATCACATAAGCAATTTGCTATTGTGTGTAGATGTCTCCTTGCCACTTTAGTATAACTCTGCTTTAATTATAATACAAGTTGTCATGCCCCCTGAATTCTCAGGAAGACCAAGACACCCCTAGGGGGAATGGGAACTAAACCAGATACATGAGCAGAGTTCCACTGGAACAAAAGGTCTTATATTTTGTCCAAAGTTCCCCACTATTTGTGATCCTCTACATCTCCTACTTTCTTTTGTTTTAATTGAAGCAGGTATATATCAGTGGTTTAATCCATAAAACAAATTCCATTATGGGAAGAATCACACCAGCAAGTAGTACTATAACAAGCAATATGAATAAATTAGTTATTATTAGAGACTTCCATGAGTCCCAGAAGGAAGGTATAGAAAATAACTATGAATTCACAACCACACTTACACATCCTTCGGCAGCTGATAGTGCAAAGCCAATCTATTGTCTATCACTTCATGTGTCAAGGAATCCAATGATTCCTGCAGGTTTTGAAGTCCAGCATTAGTCTCATTAGCAATTATTTTTAGGGTCATGGTAATAATATAATATAATAATTAGTTAATTGCCATACACATAGGGTTAACAGCCATGCTTTTTCAGTGGCATATGTAGTCAGAGGTGGAACCACTTGATGTTTTCTAGGTCTTCTTCATTTTGGGGGTCTTCTCTTTTACTTCTCTCTCAATGGACAACTTAGATATGGCATGTCAGCACCCATCATATTCCTTCTCCATCTGTAGAGATACAAGCAAACCTTCTGCTCCAAGCTGTCAGTCTATCTAGTTCCTTCCATTCACCAGTCTCCATATCTTTCCACATCACCTGGTTATTACTAAAGATACAGGAGCTGCTCACACTGGATACTGCCCTTCCAGTGGATTATGAAACCTGTCTGCCAGAGTCAGTTCATCCTCATCAGAAACCAAATAAATAATAATAATAATAATAATAATAATAATAATAATAATAGTATAAAGGTTTAAATTTAGAAACTCTCTAGGGTTACCTGTGGTTCCCCCCCCCATTTTTTTTGGAGGAAAGTCTTGATATCTCTGTCCCTCCTCTCTATTATTATTGTTAAACTTGAGGATTAAAGGGTGTATCAGTGGTGTATGAAATCTGATACTGTGCACAAAAGTGTGCAAAATGTTTGGAAGTATATGCAAGGCCATTATCTGTTTTTATTGCTTCTAACATGCCCATAACTTCAAAGGCCTCTGTAAGGAATTCATTCATGGCTGTCTCTTTTGTTGCCAGTACTCCAAAAGGAAATCCTGAAAAGGTGTCTACTACATGGATAAAAGACAGATGACCAAAAGATTTATAAGGGCTTACATCCATCTGCCACATTTCACTAGGCCTTAAACCAGGAGGGTTCTTCTCTGTAGGAAACATAGGAGTGTGGAAAGGAAGGCAAGCTGTACAGGCTTTTATTATGCTCCTACCTTCCTCTTTTATTACCCCAAACTGCAGATAGAAAGCTTGTGCAGCCTGATGATGTTTAGAATGAGATTCTTGGACTGTTAGCTAACATAGTGAGAAGGCAATCTGCCTTTGAGTTTCCATAAAAAATAGGTCCTGGAAGACCAGCAGGAGAGTGGACATGCAACAGGTAATACTTACTTGAACAGTTTCTTACTAGCTCCTGAAATCCCTTAAAAAGCTGAAATATGTTGGAGGTTACAAATTTTATTTGGGCTGTGGCAATTCTTTGTATTGCCTACTGAATAAGCTGAATAACATATCATATTTACATCTCCTGGGTAATAAGAGCTAGCATAATTGTATACTACTCATTCTGCTGAGTGTACTGAAAGAAAGTTCTGACTATTCTTTTTATAGTTGAGAAAGGAGAATATACAGCACAAATATTACTTTTGGATGCATCTGTAAAGATGGTCTGTCCTTTTAGGTCCTATCCCAGAGAATTGTATTACTCATTTAATGGCCTTTAATAACATTCTAGCTACAAGCACTGGGTAAGGATTAACGTTTTGGTCTGGTTGTTTCACCCACTGAGTCACACTGGATCACACTGCTGTAGGTGTCTTTTTTGTAGCAAAAACTGATAATTTCAAGGGTTTTTGAGTGACTCTTTCAACCACATTGGATAAAGTCAGTTCAACTTCTTTCAGAGCCTCTTGGACTTCTTTCATAAGCTGGTGAGGTGAGTCTGAAGCAGTGTCTCCCCTTAAGATATCATTCAATGATTGCAATAGATAAATAGTTAAGCCCAACACTGGATGTATCCATTGGATTTCTCCAATTTCTGAAAGTCATTTAAGGTATTCAGCTTCTTTGATCTTAAAGAAACCTTTTGTACTATAAGTACCTTGGGGTGTACCTCATATCCTAAATACCAAAAAGGAGCTTGCCTTTAAATTTTTCTAGGGCTATATACAATTGGTAGTTCCTTAGTGTTTTTATGGTCTTTTGTAGGCATGCTTCTTACATTTGCTCCTTAAGGGCACACCCCAATATTTCATCCATGTAGTATAATAGCATAACTTTTGGAAATGCTTTTCTTACTGGAGTAACAGCAGCAGCCACATACATCTGATACATGTAGGGCTTTTTTCAATTCCTTGTAGCAAAACTGTCTATTCTTATCTTTTATAAGGTTCAGCTAAATTAATGCTGGGCACTTAAAAGGCAAATCTTTTCATATCCTTTCTATCCAGAGGAATATAATAGAAACATTACTTAATGTCTATAACCCAAAGAGACCATTCCCTAGGTAACTGAATAGGAGATGGAAGCCCAGGCTGAAGAGTTCCCATTGTTTCTATTTGTTCATTTACTTTCCTCAAATCAGTCAACATCCTCCATTTATTTTCCAGAATTCTTTTTTTACAACAAATAAAGGGGATTTTAAGAACTTAGAGAATATTGTAGGTGTCCTTGGTCAAGTTGTTCCTATGGTATATCTAATCAGGTCTGAATTTTTTTTTTACTGGTTAAGGGCTGCTGTTACACCCACATGGGTGTATTAACTTTCCATTGGATGGGGATAGGTATAAGGGCTGGCAGGTCTTCAACAGCAACCCTGCCTAAAAAGCTGAAATACTCAATTGTAATCCCAATTGCTGCAAAATGTCTCTTCCCCAAAGAATGATAAGGATTTTTTTTTTAACTACAAAAGGAGTTCCATCTCAATCCAAACTTATTCCATACCTCCTCCCTTGCTTGGACACATAGGAGGAGGGCAAAACTGTGCTGGTCCTGGAGGTATCCATGGTGTCACCCACGAAGGTGGAGTTGAGGGAGGAGGATCAGGAAGCAGAGGATACCCCAAGGGGGCATGCGTGGGTGTAGGTGGAAGTGAAAGTGGGCTGATAATCATAGAAGCATCACAGCCCCTAAAACCTCCCCATATGGCCCCACACAGGTACCTTCCAGGGCTATGGCCTTCATCCCCCTGTTTGTTTTTCTCCTCATACTTCTTTGTTCGACATCCCACGCTAAAAGCTTTCTTTTTTTTATATGTGGGATTTCTTAAAGCCGATTTTATTACATTGTACATAAGGAATGTGTCCTTGGGGATTGAGTTAGGATCCATAGCCTTGTAATATTCAGTTAGTTCCTCCCCAGAAAGCCATGGCAATGTGCACTCCACAACATCCAAGAACTCAATGATCTGCTTCTGAGTCACTAAAAAACTTTGCTCCTTTATTAACCTAAGCAAGCATTTTTCATACTTCCCTCGAGAGGTAGGCTCTTTTGTTAGCACTTGCCCCATTTTGGCTGAAAAATAAAAGTGACTAGATGAGTCCTTACCAAATCTTCCTGCTTGCCTTTTTTATACTTACCCTGTTCTCGGTCCTGGGAATTCATCACTCAGAACTCATACTGTTCTTTCCAGTTGAGATACTGTGTGCCCTGCTTTCCCGGACCCCATGTTGAATGCCAAATGTCCGGACCTGTCATTGGAGGATTTCGGTACCAGTCCAAATCCTAATCATGGGTGAGGAGTGAAGGGATGGAACTCATAAAGATGGTCAAACAGGAGTTCATTTATTCAGAATTTTCTCAGTCTTATATACCCTAATATACTATATATCACACTGCACATGGGCTAACTATAGGATATTGTGTATGTGGGGCCAAATAAACAACTTGCTATTATCTGTAGATGTCTTCTTGCCACTTTAGTATAATTCTACTTTAATTACCACACAGGTTTTCATGCCCCTGACTTCTCAGGAAGCCTGAGATGCCCCTAGGGGGATGGGGAGCCAAACCAGATGCCTCATCAGAGTTCTTTTTACTGGAGTAAAGGGTCTTATACCTCACCTAGAGTTCCCTAGCATCAGTGACCCTCTACACTTGTTGAATTTCTACGTGGGTCCTCCCTCAGCTGAGGTCTCCCTTTCTGCCACTTCAAAAATTTCAGCTTATGAATCTCAACAGGCAGTCTCTGCCAAGTCCTCATAAACTTAAGCATTGAGTCTAGAGCCATCAATTTTGGCATCTCTATTATCTGGCAGTCCTTTCCTGTTCCTACAAAACCAGTGGTCATTTGGTGACTGGCATTTACAAAAGTGTGCCTTTGGGTGCCAAGCCTTTCACAGGTATTTCTGTGAGCATTGAAGCTGGCAAACAATTTGGCCCAGTATTTCAAATGCCCAGTGACAGGGAGAGTGGATCATGGACTTGTCATCTTCAATGAGGGCTATAGGGCTTTAATTGATAAATCACACATTGGACTCTTTTGGCTGCATATAAACACTAATCTGGACATCACTGTTGTAAAATGGCAGCAGAGATGGAAATAAATGGGAAACAGCGTGATGACTTTTCTCAATTTTCTGTGTTATTTGTTCTGTTGGAGCCAAAAGCTGGTCAAGGGAGTATAATCCTGCAGAGTTGTTTCTAGATGGTGATTAAGATCTCTTTGCTTGGCCAACATACAGATGTTTTGCCACCACTAAGTAAGCAAGCATTTAAGAAGGACCCAATTTGTCAATGAAAGATGGAGCTGAATGCAACCAGATGTTTCAGGTGATTTCTCCCCTAGTTCTGGTTTATTTTGGCTTCAAGAAAAGAAAAAGCAATAGATACAAGACACTGAAAGACAAATTTGGGGTTTAACCTAAGGAAACATTTTTTTAATGACAGCTATTCAAAAGTAAAAAGTCTATATACATGCATATCTTGACTGCTGTTGCCCAGGTGACTTGTATGGATCAAATGCAAATTATTAGTATTTAATGAGTTTCCCAACTTGGTGCCTTCCTTCCCCCCCTCCCCCCCCCCCCAGCAGTCTTCTTATGCATTACTCCAATCCAAGGATGTTTTAGCAAAGTAGGATTATTTGCTATTCATATGCAAAGCCCCAGCTCCAGTCTCCTGAGAATTCTTATCTCTTTCAAGGAAACACCATCAAATTTTAAAGGGGAGCTTCCCTTTACATTTTCCTTCCTACATTACCAGATCTTTTTCTCTAAAATTATTTTTTTTCTGTAAGTCTCTTGTATGGGGATGTTTGAGGTATTGAGGGAAGATTAATATGGCTGGTGTGAGAGCTTTCTAAGTAAGCACTTTTCAATGTTGCTCATCTACCTTTGGTGTTTTCCAACTCCGACTATGTCTCCAAGAAACTAGAATGCCGGAAGTGACATCTCAGTAAAACCACTTTGACAGATGGGCTAAATTAGGTTAAAGAACCAACAGTTCTCAAACCTGTTCTTGAGTTGGGGGGGTGTCCACCCCAAGAATGTGAAGACGTCCATAGCTAAATGAGAGGTGAGAGGAATTTGAACCAATGGTTATGAAGGCAGCTGAAGCAGGTGCCATGGAGCCCTTGGAGCTTGGTCAAACATCAGAGACACCAAAATCATACTCTGCATCCTGGGCTATTGATAGTCACTTTGCCTTTTGTCTACCACTGGACTTCAGTGACTCTGGAAGATATAGTAAGGCTGATAACTTTGCATATCTCTGAGTCACTTAAATCCAATTCATATGCAGGTCAAGACCTCACTCCAGGACACCACTGATTTTCTTTGACAAGGAATGATGACCACCAATTTTGTTTAAATCTACATTCCAGCTAAGTGGTGCAGTGGATAGAGCACCAGCCATGAAGTCAGGAGGACCTGATTTCAAATCTGACCTCAGACACTTAACATTTCCTGACTGTGTGACCCTGGGCAAATCACTTAACCCCAATTGCCTCAGGGAAAAAAACAAACAAAAACAACCTGTTCACATAACCTATATTCCTACATACACATCTCCTGCATTAGGAGGCAAGCTCTTTGGGGGCTTCTCTGTAATCTCAGAATGTAGCCCAATCCTGAAATTTAGCAAGAGTTTAATAGATTCTTGTTGTTGGACTAATTAGTTGGTTAATTCAGAGTCTGAGTCGTTGGGCATTTGTTGTAGACTAATAATTATGATCACTATTTATGGGTATGAACTCAGAGAAGTGTTACCAATCAAAGAGCTTTTTAAAAGATACTATGTAAATTAATTTTCTTTAAAATTTTCTAGGGAAGTACAGGGATGTTTTGGAACTTACTACTGGTTACCAACACAGTGACATACAAAAGATCAAATTAACAAGGAAAAGACCTTAGAAGCAATCTAGGATACTTGTTATGGGATCAAAATTATCTTGAGAAGTAGTCATTCTTGATGTCAACTAAAGAAGTGTAATCAATTACTTCATGAAGCACCCTATCCTATGTTTTCATAATTCTACATATCATTAAGTGTGAGAAGTAAATTTTAAGGTTTTGTTTCCACAGCTTCCCACTCCATTGAAATGGTAGAAAAGAACTTGATATAAGCTTTAGGGTCAGTACATCCTTTCTGAAAACAATTAAAGAATATCTCAAGCCAAGAGAAGTAACCTCAGGTGCTGGTTGAGTGAAAATGACATGGATTTATGGCCTGAGTAAGCTAAATTTTAAATTCATAATGCTTAATAAGTCTCTTGTATATTAACTAACTTCTACCTTAAGGAGGAGACATTCACTATTTTTGAACATATGATAATGTGGCAAAGGGTGGAACATAGAAACATATTACAGAGGGTATATAATGGAAGTGTCATGAAATATTAAATTAAATTCTCCAATGGAAATTCTAAAGAGGGGATAAGGAATTAGGGCAGGATTATGGAATATAACTGCTCATTCTGGCTTCTGTAAACTGTGCCTATGCTCTTTGAAAAGGGGTATCACACCCACTTCTTGCAAGAAATGTAATAAAGTTCTTCTCTACTCACTCCAAGAATTTGGGTCTGAAGTTTTAATTTCTAAAATTAAGTTTTCTAAAGCCATCCTTTCTGCAATATCTAGCCATTTTTCCTTCTTCTGCTCTCTGAGTCTAGCAAAGAACTTTGAATACTTGATGACTATTATATTCCACATATTCTCTCTCTCTTTTCCTCTCTGTCTCTGTCTCTGTCTCTGTCTCTGTCTCTCTCTGTCTCTCTGTCTCTGTCTTTCTCTCTCTCTCTCTCTATCTTTCTGTATATATGTGTATGGGTGTGTGTCTTTCTTTTCATCCCTCCTAAGTTAATATTTCCAATTCCTGTTCTCCTGTTCCTTAAGTTGAATTTCATATCACACTGTTTCACATCCCTTCACCATGCTGGCTGCTTTCTTCCCTTGACATTCTCTAGCTCAAAAATTCTAAACCTAAAATCTATGGATAAATTGCAAGAGATCTGTGAACTTGGGTGGGAAAAGTAGCATCTTTATTTTACACTAAACTACAATAGAAATTTAGTATTTTCTTCAAAAATGAATTTAAATTATTCTGTAAAAGATATTCATGGACTGAGAGCCCCAGTTACAGCCAATAGTTATGTTTTCTGAAATGTGGCACCTCTACTTAACCAAAGTATTTTAGATATGGTTTGATTTGGACATAATATAGCAGAACTCTTACCTCCCCTGCTTATTTCTGAATATTTTTCTTTAAAGTAATCTAAAATATTGAGCCCTTGTCCCTCCTATATATCTGCTATCATTCTTTTCTAATTATGGGTTCTCATTTATATAAATGAGAACTGATTTTAAAAAAATAAATGTAAGACTTTATATTTATCTTGTATAGGATGAAAGCCCCCATTATGAGTGCCTTTCTTAGCTATCCTTGTCAGTATTGTAATTATCAGCTGACATTATTATTCTTTTAGTTGTTTCAATTTCAGTGTGGGTGGGAGGGCATGGTGGAAGCCATAATAAGATCTTTCTCTACCTTACTTTTGCTCAGAATGATAGTGGGGTTTGAGGAATAAAGCCTGAATTGAGGAGGTAGCATTTGGTACCTAATGGGGAAGCATCTTTTATCTCTTGAAAATGGCTAGTTGGGAACAGAACTCACCTCTACTTCCACAGGTGGCAGAAATTGTCATTTGCTGTTGCTGTTGTACCTCATCATTGTTGCTATATTATATTGTTTTTTCTTAATCTAGCTACAAATATATAAATCAAGGTTAAGCCTTACTGCCTTGAGTGTCCTCCTAAAAGAGGCTCCAACACATGTATCTATTCTTTCTTCTCCAGTGGAATAAAGGAAACTTTTTGCTTCTCCAAACTTCATGGGTACAAATTATACCAGCTAGAAAAATTACATATGACTTAATGAGACCAGATATTTTTGTTCTTCAGTCATTTTTTCAGTCATGTCCAACCCTTCAAGACTCCCTTGTGAGTTTTCTTGGCAAAGCTATTGCAGAGGTTTGCCATTTCTATCTCCAGTTCATTTTACAGACAAGGAAACAGAGGCAAACATGGTCAAGTGACTATTCTGGAATAACACAGGTAATAAGTGTCAGGTTGGATTTGAGCTTATGAAAATGAGTCTTCCTGACACAAGAAATGGATCTCTATTGTGTCATCTTGCTGCCCAAACACTGAGTATATATATATATATATATATATATATATATATATATATATATATA
>JAJPUD010007811.1:57604-83377 GCA_023553655.1 Myrmecobius fasciatus | reverse complement strand
CAGAACCTTGTTATCCCATTTGCTCTTTTCTAGACAAGGATACTGGACTTTTTGTGCTTTTTTTTTTCTTCAGCTCATTTTTCAAATGAGGAAACTGAGAAAAACAGAATTAAGTAACTTGCCCAATTTCACCCAACTGGTTTGTGTCTCTGATTAGTTTTGAATTCAGGAATAGGAATCTTCCTAACTTCTGCTCTGGTATTCTTTTTTTATTTTTTTATTAATACTTTTTATTTGCAAAACATATGTATGGGTAATTCCTCAACATTAACCTTTACAAAGCTTTCTGTTACAAATTTTCCCCCCCTACTCCCCACCCCTCCCCTAGATGGCAGGATATCCACTACATGTTAATTATGTTAGAATATTTAAGAAATCGAATATATGTATAGTTATTTCCACACATCATTTTTTGTGCAGGAGAAATCATATCTACAAGAAAGAATAATCTGATAAAGGAAATATAATGCAAGCAAACATCAATAGAGAACATGAAAATATTATGTTGTGGTTCACATTTCACATCCCTCTCTCTGGGTGTATATGGCTCTCTTCACCAAACAATTGGAACTGGTTTGAAGCTTTTCATTGTTGAAGAGAGTTATGTCCATCGGAGCTGATCATGATATAGTATTCTTGTTTCCATGAATAATGATCTCCTGGTTCTTCTCACTTCACTCAGCATCAGTCCATGCAAGTCTCTCCAGGCCTCTCTGAAATCGTCCTGCTGGTCATTTCTTACAGTCTGCTCTGGTATTCTATCTACTTCACTACCTAGTTGTTGATTAGACCAGAAAAGGGAGATAAATCTATTCTCTATTAAATAGATATTTAAATCTATTCAAGACTAAAATGGAATGAAATACCCCTTGCAAAAAGCATCTTATTTTTATAAATGAAATATTGAGAAAGATTTCAAAAGCTATTTAGATCAAATCTTCTCATTTTGCAGATGAGGAAACAGAGGTCATGGAGATTAAATAATTTGCCCAAAGTCACATGAGCAATAAACATCAGAAGTGGGATCTGAATCTAGCTCTTCTAACTCTAAAGCCAGGACTAGTGACTCTCATTTCCATATTATTTACCCCTGTTTCAAATTGTCTTAGAATACCCAACAAAGGTTATCAATACTGAGTCACTTTTGAATTCTGTCCAATTCTTTTTGAGTTGGGATTTTCTTCACAAAATGCCATAATGGTTTGCCAATCCCTTCTCCAGATCGTTTTGCAGATGAGAAAACTGAAGCAAAGAGGGTGAGAACTGACTTTCTTAGGAACATTCAACTAGTAAGAGTCTGAGGCTGGATTTGAACTAATGAAGATGAGTCTTTGTAATTCCTCTGTGCCATCTGGTTGTCCACATAAGAGCATAAGAGATGGATCTTTATGGGAAGCAATAGCACCCAATGCTAGAATTGTATCCTAACCCTTTGCTAAGAGGACAAAAATAAATTCTCTGATTTTTCCTCTAAGTCCAAGGGGAAATATGGATGTTATTTAATTTGTTCTGGAAATAGAAACTGTAGCTTCCCTGGTTCAAAAGAACAAGCTATGAAACAAGATCCATTCCATTTGTCCCATTTTGTCCTTTATCCCTTCTCATTCCATCTTTTTTTCTTCACTGATTTTCTTTCTCTGGGACTTCTAAAGTAAAATGCAGCAAGGACAGTATTTGTGTTCTCAGAGCCTCATAGCAGAAAGCACTTAACCTCAGTATTAAAAATAGATAATTAGTGCATCCTGTGCTTGGCCCTATGAATGAATGGAGTTCATTGATCTCCAATCTCTCTTCTTTGGTCTTTTAGTTTCCCTTAGCATAAATCAGAGATTTATTTCCTAAAAAATGAAAAAGGAGAGAAAATTCCAGATTTAGATTCCAAACAGGCAATCATGAGTATGAAAGTTTCTTAGTTCAAGAGTTTCAGAGATATGTCACATACCAGCTTCTTAATGAGAGATATCTTTAAGGGTAAGCTTTTCGAGGAAGAAGAGTAAGACTGTCAAAAAACCATTCTCCAACAAGAAAACAAAATTTAGGCCCCCAGAGATTATAAGATCTAGTCTAACCAGCCTTCTGTGATGTAGTGAGTTTCTCATATGTCTGTCTCTCTGCCTCTGTCTCTGCCTCTCTTTCTGGTTCTCTCTCCCTCCTTTTCCCTCCCTCTTTCCCTCTCCTTCTTCCTCTCTGGCTCTCGTCTCTCTCATCCCCTAGTTGCCATTTACCAAAGAAGTAGCCCAAGATATAGAAAATTCTATCTTTAAATATGTTGGGGCTCAATAGTTTTATTAACTTTTCAGTGATCACTTTATATCCTTAGAGTCCATATGACCTTTGAAAAAGCCACATGAGCAGAGTTAAGAGAACTAAGAGAACCAAAGCAACAGCAATATTATTTTGAGAACAACTTTGAGCAACTCCTTCATTCTATTATCAATGAAGACATCTGCATCCAGAAAATGGACCAATAAATAAAAGTATGTATTGAATGATTTTACATACTGTATACATATTTGTGTCTAATGTTAACCATCTCCAAGTTATACCCCTTATCTCCAGAATAGAAATGAGGAGTGAAGAAAATGGTACAAAAAAAGAGAAAGTTACATGATAACTTTACTAGATATTTAAAAGAAATGGCAAGTTGTACAAAATAGATTTTTGGTTTCAGGTACAATTTTTTCTATTCTACTGCTACAGAGATGCTTCTTATTTCTTAAATTCAGGATAAAATAAAATAAAATTTAAAAAGGTGTTATAGCTAGAGTACATTTGAGAACTGAAACATTCCCACAATTCCTCTGGGATTCTGGAGCACAGAGTCTATGTCTCATATTTTTCTTTATTCTATGTTAAAGGCATCAGATCTTCACCTTACACATTCATGTAACATTAAGCCTCAGTAAAAAAAAGAAAACATTTCAAAACAAAAGAAAACAAAAATGAAAATCATTACAGAGACAAAAGTAGATCCTTTTTCAACATAACAGTGTTCCACTAGGAAATCTACAGAAAATAATTTAAAATTTTGTTGAAGGAATATCTTGACTTTGTTAAATTGAAATACAGAATTGTGTGTTTTTAATGGCTTATTGATGTCTATTTTCCAGCCACAGGTACTGGTCCTTCCTTCATATCATTGAATCCCCCATTGAAGCCGTAATAAAAAAAAACAATCTAATAAATAAACATAGCAATACTTTCTGACACTGTATACAATGCAGGTTTTATCACTACTTTGTATTTCCCTTACTAAATAGCATGAGACATATGTGTTTTGTTATCAGCTCTCTGAAACTAAGATTGACCATTACAATTCATCAGAGCTCTATTGCCTTTTAATATTGCTTATATTCACCATGATGCTCTGGAAATACGAACATTAAAAAGCAGACCTCAAGGAGATTACATTCAAATAAAAGGAAATGGAGAGGGAGAGGAGCTGTGTTCCAGTATATTACATAGATGGTGACTGGGGAAAAGGATAAGCATTAATTAAAAGCCTAGACATTGTGCTAAGAGTTTTGCAAATATGAGACAAGTGCCCAATATTGTCTCCATTTTACAGTTAAGAAAACTGAGGCAGACAGAAATTAAGTGAATTGTCCAGACATATGTCTAGTAAGTGTCAGGGGATGAAGTTGAACTCTCATTTCTTTTTGACTATAAGCCCAACCTCTATCCCAGCTGCCACAAAGGCTATAGAAGTGTTGCTGGACACATCCCTTTCAGGATTAATGATAGAATTTATGTTAATGTACTTCTAGAATTGGAGAGTGTAGGGGAAAATGCTGGTAGCAAGCATTGCTGGACAGAAGAGGGCCGAGAAGTGAGAACAAAGTCAAGTACCACTGGGGCTGCCTGAAATTGTTAGCCAGGTAAGACAGTCACCGATCAGGACAGGTAGAAATTTTAGGGTATGATTTCTTATCCTGGCAGCAAAATTGCTAGCAAAATTTTTGAGAATATTTTCAGGGATCGGGGAGTGACGTGAAATATGGATACCATTTGCCTGAAGTAGTGAGTTTGTCAAGGCAGTTACCAAACACAACAGTGGAGTGAGTGTAGGCAGTACAGAAATAGTGAAGAAGAAAGAGCAGAAAGCTCTAAGGTATGATTTCTGTTTTAGTGGTTGTTGAGAAGATGAATATTGATCCCAGTCTGGGTTTCATCAATTAATAGATAAAAGTTAATCCAAGTCAATAATGTAATACAAAAGTCCAAAAAGGCTAATATGATTTTGAAATGCACTAAGACGGGCACAGTACTGACAGTGAGGAAGGTGAGAGTCCTTCTGTTCTTTGCATTAGTTGGACCATAATGGACATATATTTAGTAATTTAGGATAAACACTGTCAAACTGAAACATATCCAGAGGAGGAAACCTAGATTAATAAGGAGATGAAGACTACATTAAAATTTTAGCTTAGGGCATCATTAAGTGAAAGAATATGAACAATTTATTAATTTTCAATGATTTTTTACAAATTACTTTAAAATTTCCAAGATTAATTCACAGCTTTACTCACTGTAGTCCACAAAATCCCCCATTCCAATAGTGACTATTTCAATCTTCTATCATACTTTCCTCTTTGAGGGGCATAGGCAAAACTTCTGAGTTGTTTTAATTTTCATTGATCTTGTTATTAGTGACTTGATATCTTTCATGTCTCAGCAAGTTCTTTAAAACTACACCCAAAAGGACATACACAGAGCCAATTGCAATGACTAAAATAAAATGTATAATCTCCTTAGTAGTTATAAAGAACATTTATATGAGGACATCTGGCCTAAATGGAGTCAATCCAGTTAGAGTTGTCTTAGCATAAAGCAGATGGGACTGGGTCAAAAGGAGCAAAGCATGAAAATAAGGATGGAAATTTAAACGTGGATTGTGCAAACCATCTTCTCAGAGTTTTAATTTGTAATTCACATTTATTAGTTTGGCATATTTTTTCCTATAAGTCAACGAACTCAGTGCAGAAAGAGCCCTGTACTCTTTTCATGAGATCCAGATATAGATCCCAAATCTGCTAATACTTTAATCGATTATAAAATGGGGAGAAGAAACTAGAACATTTTTGAAATTCCTGTCAGCTTTGAATTTATGGTAAACTATTCAATTTAATTCAATAAATACTTAGTATTCATTTATTATATTCAAAGTCCATCTCTGGTGCCTTCACAAAATCCCAAACCAGTGCCTCATTATATGGAGGTTCACTTGTGACATTGGTGCGACATAACAGTGGAAAATGCAAGAAGTTCTGTCAGTTCTAGGAACTGGAAAAGCTTTAAGAACAGTACCAATAATAAATTGAGACTAAAAAAAATAGCTAATAGCTAGCATTTATATAGCACTTAGCAAGCACTTTATAAATATCTCATTTGATCCTGACAACACCTTTGGGTGACAAGATAGGTGCTATTATTGTTTTCATTTTATACTTGGGGAAACTGAAGCAAAAATGTTAAAAGACTTGCTCAAAATCACACAGTAGATATTTGACTCTATGTTTGAACTAGGGTATTCCTGATTCCACATCCATCACTCTTTGAACTATGTTTCCCCCTAGCCATTTATCAAGAAAATGTTTTCTAATGGCCAGACGAATGAAACTAGAAGAGATTCATTCTCAGCAAGCTTGTCAGTTGAATGAATACATGACTGAACAAATGAATGAATGGATGAATGAATTAATGAGAAATCATTTGCTCACCACTTAAATTATGCTGAGCATTAGGGATTCAAATAGGAAAGTGAAAACATGCTGAACTCTCAAGAAACTTACATTATGAAGGGCAATGGGAGATCAGTGGGCAGAGATGACTATTTTTCTTTTCTTTTTTTTTAATTTTTTTTTAAATTTTGCCGAGGCAATTGGGGTTAAGTGACTTGCCCAGGATCACACAGCTAGGGAATGTTAAGTGTCTGAGGTCACATTTGAACTCAGGTCTTCCTGACTTCAGGACTGGTGCTCTATCCACTGGGCCACCTAGCTGCCCCCCAGAGATGACTATTTTTCTTTAAATACTCAAAGGGCAGGTAAGTGGGCTCATAGGAGACCAGAAAGGCATACTTTCCCCAGCAGCAATGGTGGTATTTATCTGATTATAGGTAAAGCTCAAAATGAATTTGATGACACATGGCAATCTTTGAAAAAAATTGAAGAAAATAAGAATCATCCTCAGGAACAATAATGGGGTAGAAAAAAGAGATACAAAGAACTAAGATTCTCCTAATTTCTTTGTTTTTATTGGTCATTATATAAACTTTATCTTGGCTGCAAAATCTCTAATTGTGAGATAATTTTGTAATGAACAACAAATAGATAAATCATTGAATTAATTGAATTTTTATCAATCTTGATATTCTTGTTGTGCAAAAATCCAGAAGACAAAGGTAATAGCATCAGCTAAATGGAAAGACTGATGAGAGATTATCCTTAAAGATGAAAATAAAGGAATTGCTTTCAACATGTACCCAAAAGCAACTGAAAAATACATTTGAAGAGGCATCTGGCCATCTTGTATTTCAGTGTCTATGATAAATATTTGCAAAAAGACCATCAGTAATCATAACTTAAACAGCAATGGACATTGTAAAGATGAAAATGAAAACAAACCATATAACTAAATCATTTAAGATGTTACATCTTAAATATGCTTATAATTTGATACTAATTGACTTCAATATGAAGTCAAGGATGTATGATAATATTTTGGAAAATATAGAACAATTTAAGGAAGAAGAGTATCCATACACATATAGACTACATAGAAACATGATTGAATAAAGTGAAACTATCAGGAAAAAAAGCAGTGAACATAATGAGAAATGAATAACCTTACCAAAATAATAAAACTAAACAAAATAACAACACAACAACAAAAACAAAATCCTTATTTTTTTATACTTCAACTGAGGGGTTATCCTAAAATTAACTATTTATGTACAGTCTTATCACTAAATTGTTAAAAGCAGATATCAAATGTAGTACAAAGCTCAAAGAGATAACATTAAAATGTGAAAAATGCTGATGATAAATTCAAACAACACAAATTTGGCTTCTTTATATGACTTATTGATTATGAAAAATGGGATACAGAAACAAAAGCATTAGTGCTAGTTTAAATAATTTCACTCAGAATTTTAGCTAATTTAAATTCTTCAGCACAATGTGGATACCAAGAATCCCTCCCTCTTTAAACAATAGTTATCAAATACTTAACTTATTTTCTAAGCAGAGAAATAGCTAAGCAAACTTTAATTTAGAAGATAAATTCATTTGTAAAGCTGTGTGGAAAGAGATGGTAGAAGATTATGAAAAGAATTGTTTGTTTCATAGGAAGAAATGAAAAAGAGTTAATGTAATTTTAAGAAACTTTACTGTGAAACCCAAATAAGAAGTCATCCAAAGGGAATTTTAGGATAAAACTAGAAGAATGACAAATAGGGGAAAATGATGAGAGATTCAAAAAGATAAATGCAAAAAAACCCTTTTTTATTTTCAAGGAATAGGGAGTCACTGTATGTAAGTTAACATTACTTATAGGGAAAGCAGGAAAAAAAGGAAAAGAAAAAAGGATAGGGAAACTGGGATTGAACTGAATGAGTATTCCTAGTTTCAAAAATTATCTTGGAGGAGGAGACAACACCAAAAATATATTTTAAAAATTGGATCTTATTGATAGCAAAAATAAAAGATGCCTAAGAAAACATCAGTGACTATAAACTAGGTATGTTTTCCATCTATTTAAAATTTTATGAAAATAATTTACAAAACCTTGATAAAATCCTTGATGAGAGTATTTGTAAAAACTAGGGTGACTTTCATAAATGACATTTCACAATAAACAACTTTATTTTAAGAATAGGGTTCAGGATATAATTTCCTCTCTTCCTAAGGATCTCTGCTTTGAGGCTCACACAGGGAATGAACTCTAAAAAGAAAGGTAAGACTTTAATCACACTCTGGATTATTATACCATCACCCCAGAGTAGAACACTGGGCAATATCTCTAAAAGAAACCATGTGTTTTCTTATGGGGAGGCATTCTCTAATGAGAATATAAAAAAGCTATTTATTTCTGTTAGTGCAAAAGAAATATTTAACACATGAAAAATTAATACTTAAAATATTAAATAGTAATCCATTATTTGTATGTACTTTCCCTGTGAGTAGGACAATTCAAACATTAGAAGTTTAAAAGTTTTGTGGGACTACTCAATGGGTATTTCACTTGGATCAGTACTGAATACTTTAATCGTTATCTATATTTTGTAGCCAGACATATATAAATGATTTCTCCATTTTTTTGAGGGGGAGAGAAGTGGGAAGAATTATTTTCTTTAAGAATTGGTTATGGGGGCAGCTAGGTGGCACAGTGGTTAGAGCACCAGCCCTGAAGTCAGGAGGACCTGAGTTCAAATCTGGTCTCAGACACTTCCTAGCTGTGTGACCCTGGGCAAGTCACTTAACCTCAATTGCCTCAGCAAAAAAAGAAAAAAAAAAAAGAATTGGTTATGCAGTTCCAATTGTTCACTGAAGAAAACCATATACACCCAGAGAGAGGGATATGAAATATGGATCACAACGTAACATTTTCATGATATCTATTGATGTTTGCTTGCATTGTGTTGCCTTTCTCTGATTTTCTTTTTTTCTTCTTGTAGATAGGATTTTTCTTGCACAACTTGTCAAGTATTTCAACATTATTGACATGTAGTGGACTTCCTGCCATCTAGGGGAGGGGAGGAGACTGGGAGTAAAAGTTGTAATGGAGAGCTTTGTAAAGATCAATGCTGAGGAACTATCCATACATATGTTATACAAATAAAAAGCTTTAATAAAAAAAGAATTGGTTATAAAGACTAACTATTATTGGACAATTTACAATCTTGTGACTTCTTGAACTCATGAGGTTTTTTGATCTAGGTACTTGGATGGGCAATTACAGATAGATAGATAGATAGATAGATAGATAGATAGATAGATAGATAGATATTTGTGTATGAGTGTGTGCATATATAAATACATTTTATTTGTATTAACCTCAAACTCAAATTTGTCATTTCCTTCAATTATTTACAAAACCAACATCATACTAAGAAGGAATCTATAGGTTTTACCAACCTAACAGAGGAGTTTTTGAGGTACTAAAAACAAGTTAACCATTCATGCTTTAGACTAAGCTTTTCACCCTGAAATAGATTATGCTTTAACAGGGTAAAGTTAGGGATGCTGACAGTTCAGGCTTATGTCGTAAAAATCAATGTTTTCCTACTTTACTTAGCAATCAGCAAGCGACCTTGGAACAGAGGAATAAATTTAAGTGAAGAGAAACAGCTTTACTTGTTGAAGGTAAAAAGAAGTCATTAGTCCTTTCTCCATGAAGGAGAAAAAATAAGCAAATAAAAAATAGATTCAAGAAATTTGTTACATAATTAGGGGAAACAATTATTATCTGACCTATATGCCTTGATATAAAGTGAAGTCAGGAGAACCAAGACAAAAATGAAAATAGTGAAGATTATTATGTAACTATTTTTTCCTTCTGACTAAATCTGTGATTGTATTGATTTAGTATCCCGTAAGAAAACTTCCTTTGACAATGCAGGTCAACATCTGTTCAACAACTCACAATATTAAAGAGGTGACTGGTACAGCAAGAATTCATGAGATTTGTTCAGAGCTATATACCTAATATGTGATTCTTTTTCTTTAGGGTCACTCTCATAATAAAGAAGTGAGGAGCAATTCTTATCCTAGAATAATGTAGGGCACAGATTTCTCCCTTCAGTAGAGATGCAGGGCCTATGGATACAAGCTATAATGTATTTTTTAAGATGACTGTCACCATGATGTTGTTTTGCTTAAATATTTTTAATAATTTTGAATTATGCCCAACGAGCTATCAAACTTTCTGAACCATTACTATCTTTACTGTATCTGTATAATGAAGAGATCATAAAAAGGGAAAAGAACTTATATATGCAAATATGTTTGCAGCATCCCTTTTTGTAGTGGCAAGGATCTGGAAACTGAGTGGATGCTTATCAACTGGGGAATGGCTAAAGAGGTTATGGTATATGAATGGAATGGAATATTATTGTTCTATAAGAAACAATTAGCAGGATGATTTCAGAAAGTCCTGGAGATAATTACATGAAGTGATACTCAGTGAAGTGAGTAGAACCAAAAGAACACAGTAGACAGCAAAAACAAGATTGTGTAATGATCAGCGGTGATGGATTTGGCTTTTTTCAGCGATGACTTGATTCAGGCCAGTTCCAATAGACGTATGATAGAAAGAGCCATCTGCATTTATAAAGAGAACTATGGGGCCTGAATATGGATCACAACATATTGTCTTCACCTTTTTGTCATTGTTTGCTTTTTTTCTTTCTCATTTTTCCCTTTTTGGTCTGATTTTTATTGTGCAGCATGATAAATGTGCAAATATAATTAGAAGAATTGCATATATTTAAACTATATTGAATTACTTGCTGTCTAAGGGAGAGAGGTGGGGAGAAGGGAGGGAGACAAATTTGGAACACAAGATTTGGTAAGGGTGAATGTTGGAAATTATCTTTACATGTCTTTTGAAAATAAAAAGTTATTATTTAAAAATAAATGAATATATTTGCTCTATAAAGAAGGGCTCAGTAAAGAAAGATGAGTAAGAGAAACAATTGCTGTAAAAACAAAAGACTAACCAAAATTCAACAAATTTCTGTCTTGTGTAGTAGTCAATCAGTCAAGCATTTAGTGGTTCATGGCAGGCACTGGAGTAATTTTTACAAGTAACACAAAAAAGGAAATGTCTCCTTCTAAACAGGGCTCTCTGAGCTTAGCATATTACATTTCTTCCTCTTCATGATGATCATTCGCACAAGAAAACTTCCTCTAGGGTCTTACTGTGTCATTAACAAATGAGTGTCATGTGAGCCCTTTTAGACAGTCCCCTCTCAGCCCGGAAAGTCACAATTTTCAAATGTCATTCAGGCTGCCATCAAACTCTTGTTCAGAAGGTACTTTGTAGTCTCTCATCTTGAACTAACATCAGATGTCATTTATCACTGCCAGGAGCTTAGAAACATCTGTAATGCAGTGACAGTAATGGCATCTCCTGAAGGAGGTGGCTTTTTTTGTTATCTTAAAAAAATGTCAACTGTTCTTCATCCCATGGGATCATGTTTCTCCTGAAGGCAAAGTAAGTGATTGCTACTAATAGGGAAAATGTTGGGTTGTGAAGCTAGGGGTGTGCAATTTACCCTACTCTTATGTGGTTTATATATCACTTTTCATGATCTAAGGTGAAGATAAGAAAAGTAGATTTATAGAGCAAAAATGAAAGAGAACAGATGGAGGATTGGAGTAAGCTATTTTTGTTTTTAAGGAGTTTACATTCTATTAAGGAAAATATGTATCTACACACATGCATATGTGCATATGTATATGTATACACAGTATGTGTATGCAGATGTGTAAGGATGCATATGTGCTTATATGCATAAGTAGATTTATGCAAAAGCAAGTGTTTATTGCATTGTGTGTACATATATATATATATATATATTGCACACATACATAAAATTGTGCATATATAGGTATGTTTATATCTGTCATGTGTATAGATACATATGTAAGTTATAGGTATATTCATGTATGTATGTGCATGTGTGCATGTGCATGTTGTTTGTCCATTCTCAAAAAAGATCATGATATTAAGAAGGGGATGGCATGACATGCGAATTAATTGGATTTAAGAGAGGGAGGGCTGGGTAAAATCACCAGTGGCCAGATATAGATCAGAACAATTGAACATGGTCATGGATTCCATGGAAGACCTGGTGGGAGACCTTGGCCTTTTTAAGCTAAGGTCTTTTTTTCTAAAGCTTTTTATTTTCAAAACATATGTATAGATAGTTTTCAACTTTCACCCTTGCAAAACCTTGTGCTCCAAATTTTATCTCCCTCTTTTCCCCTTCCCCTCTCCCCCAGATGGCAAGTAATCCAATATATATTAGAAATGTGTAATTCTAATATGTGTATATATATATATATATACATATACATATATATTTCCACAATTATCATGTTACACAAGGAAAATCAGAAAAATGGGATAAAAATGAGAAAGAAAATCAAAAGTAAGCAAACAACAAAAGAGGTGAAAATATATGTAGTCATACATTTAGTCCTCTTTCTGGATACAGATGGCTATCTCCATCACAAGTGCACTGGAACTGGCTTAAGTCATTTCATTGTTGAAAAGAGCAACATCCATCAGAATTAATCATCACATATTCTTCTTGTTACAGTGTACAGTGCTCTCTTGGTTTTACTCATTTCACTTAATACGAGTTCACCTAAGTCTCTCCAGGTCTTTCTGAAATCACCCTGCTGATTGTTTCTTATAGAATAATAATATTCCATTACATTTATATACCATAACTTCTTCAGCCATTCCCCAACTGATCGACATCCACCCAGTTTCCAGTTCCTTGCCACTACATAAAAAGGATGGTACCAACATTTTTGCACATGTGGGAAAAAAAATTAAAGAGCATCTTCAGTTAAAGATATTATACCCTATGTGAACAATGGGAAGAAGAAGGAAGGAAGGAGGAATGGCAAGAGGGAAGGAAGGAGAAAGGAGGAAAGGAGGGATAAATGAAAGATATATATATATATATATATATATATGTATTGTGTGTAGATAGATGTTGTTGTTTATTTATCATGTCCAATTCTATATGACTTCATGGGCATTGTCTGTGGGGTTTTCCTGGTAAAGATACTGGAGTGGTTTATCATTTTCTTCTATAGTGTGTTCTCATTTTGATGAGGAACTGAGGGATCTTCATAATTCAAGGTTCAGTAATCTATCTAATGTACCATCAAACTATGTTATGTATGTATACATGTATATATATATATATATGTGTACATATATATGTATGTAAAACATATACATAATAATGATAAGATGATGATGATAGCATTTATACAGCACTTAAGGTTTGCAAAGTTCTTAATATGTTGTTTCCTTTGATCTTTACAACAATCTTGAGTGGTAGGTACTATTATTATTCCTATTTTACAGATGAATAAATCAGAGACACAGAAAAGTTAATGACTTGCCCAGAGTCACACAACTGGTAAATACTTAACATAAGATTCAAACTTACATCTCCCTGACTGCAGTTACTGAATTGAATCTTTGTCTTGTGCCACTTAAATGTCTAAGTAGATCTTTAAAATAAATACTCCGTAATTTGAGAGAGGATGCACTAGTAGTTGGGGAGATATTTAAAAAATTAAGAAAAACTTGCAGCATAGGGACCTTTTCCTCTCTGAAGGATTGATGGAAAACAAGGTTAATAATTTCACAGGATGAGGTGAAGATGAATTATTAATGGCATGGACCAGTGGTTGGTGAAGGGAACATTCAAGAGAGTGAGATTACAGATTCATTGGAATAAGTCTGATTTTAGCACCAGCTTGCCCAATTTTAGGAAAGTTTACTTCAGATCACAGAATCCTAGGATAATAGCTTAGGTTCAAAGATTTAAAGTTGGAGATAATTTTATATTTTATATTGTCCAACTGTCTCACTTTGTATAGGAGGAAATTGAAACCTATAGAGGTCATGACTTCTCTATGTTCAAAAGTAGTAAAACTGAGATTTGAAAACTGATCCTCAGACTTTGAATCAGAGTGGGTAGCTAATTCAGAAGTTTCAACTGTCCTTCCAGGGGCACATATGAAACTGTCTGCATTCCATCTTCTCTCTTCTGTGCAGGTTGACCACCATGTCTGAAATGCTGCACCCTAGTGTCCTCTGCTTCTTGAAATTCCAATTCTTTTTGAAGCCCAATTCAAGAACTTCACATACTCCAAGACATTTTCTGATACCTCCAGATGTTAGGCATTTCTTGGTGCCTCTGTTAATATCTGTTTTTAATTGTAAATATTTTGTATTTACTTGTATTTTTATTTATTTTTCTCCCAGTAGAAAAGGGAAAAGTTTATTTTTGGTGAATATTGGTTAAAATATTTAGTGAATATAACCAGATATCAGTACACTGCTTACTACCAAGTAAGTGCTTAACTGATATTTATTGAATTGCATTAGATTGAACCCATGTGAAAAATAAATAGATCTTTCTGTTTTTTTGTTTATTAAAGCTTTTTATTTACAGAAGATATGAGTAATTTTTCTACATTGACCCTTGCAAAATTTTCTGTTCCAAATTTTTCCCTCCTTCCCTCCAGCCCCTTCTCTAGATGGCAGGTAGTATAATACATGTTAAATATGTTAAAATATATGATAAATCCAATATATGTATACATATCTAGACAGTTATCTTGCTGAACAAGAAAAATTGGATCTAAAAAGAGAAAAAAAAACAATGTAAGAAGGAAAACAAAATGCAAGCAAACATTTACAGAAAGCACTTAAATGCTATGGTGTGGTCCACACTCAGTTCACACAGGCCACTCTCTGGTTTGAATCACTTCATTGTTGAAAGAGAACAATGTCCATCAGAATTGATCATCGTATATTCTTGTTCTTGCGTGTATAATGATCTCCTGTTTATGCTCATTTCACTCAGCATCAGTTCATGTAAGCAATATTTGTTCATTACTTTAGAAGGATTATGTTTGTTCAAGGAACTGGATAGTTTTCTGGGATAAACACAGGCTTGCAATAAAGGATGCTCACTGGTTAATGTACAAGAAAGGATGGCTTTCCTTTCTTTATGTTTCCTGGAATTCTATCAGATAGCTGCTAGCATGTTTTCATGTTCTCAGCAGAAGTTACACAAAAGACATGGCTGAGACTTAAGATTTCTTCCTAGGATTCCTAACATATATGTGCATACATACAAAAAGAAAAAGAGTCAGAAAGACTATGTTAAACCCTGGGGATGTAAAGAAAGGCAAAAACATGTCCCCTGCTCTTAAGGAGCTCATAATCTAATGGGAGAGATATAATGGGAATAATTTATTAAGTATATGCTGCTATGTCAGGCACTATATTAAGTACATTGTAGATATCTTAATTGATCCTTGTGATACCCTGTTATGATCCTCATTTTACAAATGCACAAACTGAAGTACATTAAGATTAAATAATTTACACAGGTACACACAGCTAGCAAATATTTGAGGCTATATTCAAAATCAAGTCTTCTTGACTTTGTTCAGTACTAGATATATCTAGTGTGTCACCAAGCTTCCGAGGTTCAATGCAAATAACTATGTATATACAAGATATATATAAACTAGAATTATCCTGGAAATGGAATAGTATATTTCACATGCTAGTGAATTATTTTTTGTCAGATAATCCTGGAAGATTGGTGTTATTACTATCCCTATTTTATACAAGATAAGGCTGGGACCAAAATAAATTTTATTTTACTTGTTTATGGTCACTTGTTTCATTTTATTTTACTTGTTTATGGTTATGTTACATGGTTATGTTGGGTAAAGCAAGATCTGAACTCAGATCTTCTTAAGCTTAGGCAAATATTTAAGATAATATACCAAGTCCTCTGTGCTTATGTTCTATCCATTTTACTGGTCTAACTTTGATCTTTCTCTTGATCACCACTCTTACATCTACAAATGCCAATTAAACATTTTGACCTGTGTGTCCCATAGATACTTTTAAATCAACATATCCAAAACTGAATTAATTATATTTCTCCCCAAACACTTCCCTCATCCTAATTTTCCTATCATTCTCAAGGGTACTATGACTCCTACTGACCAATGTTCACAACTTAGTTGTTAGGCTATGCAGGTACATCATTTTTTTCATATTTCCATAATATGAATCATATTGAGAAATAAAAATCAGAACAAAAAAAAACAATAGAAAAAAAAACAAGAAAAAAAGATATAGTATGTGTTGATACATGTTCAGTCTCCATAGTTCTCTCATTGGATGAAGATGGTATTCGCTACCCAAAATTTATTGGAATTGCCTTGCATCACCAAATTGCTGAGAAGAGCTAAATCTATTATAGTTGATCATCACACTATCTTGTTGCTGTGTGCAATGATTCCCTGCTTCTGCTTATTTCATTCAGCATCAGTTCACATAAATCTTTCTAGGATTTTCTAAAATCAATCTATTAATTGTTTTTCATAGAAAAATAATATTGTTACTTTCATATACCTTGAGGGTATCCACTCATTTTCCAATTATTTGCCATCACAAACACAACTGCTCTAAACATTTTTGCACATGAAGGTCCTTTCCCTTATTTTATTCTTTGGGATATATATCAGTAGGGACCCTGATGGATCAAAGGGCAAGCACAATTTTATAGCTTTTTGGGCATCGTTGAAAATTGTTCTCCATAATGCTTGGATCAATTCACATCAGTGGTCATTCTTAATTCCTTATTCTCTCACCACCCATATCTCCCCAATATCCAATCAATGGATAAGTTTTATTGTTGCTACTTTCCTATGTGCATAATAGCTCTTACGGGTCTCCTCTCCTCTGACACTATAGTCAGTTTTTTAAAGCCTTCCTCACCAAGTATCTACCCCATTACAATAGACTGCTGTCTGATCTTCCTCAAGTCTCTCCCCTCTTCATTTTATCATTTACTCAAGTAAAAAAAACTGATCTTTCTAAAATGCAAGTCTGAGGGCATCAATAAACTCAATGGTCAATAAACTCCAAGAAAATTACCTTCAGGATTATGAAATCCTTTAATTGGTTTTCAAAACTTTTCATTATTTGGATCATTACTACTTTTCTAATACTCTTATAACTTAGTTCCATTCATGTAATCAGTGGTCCAGTGACATAATCCTCCTTGTTATTCCTGGAACAGAACTCTCCATCTCCTGAATGGGAATTTTCTTTGTCTCTCATATCTGGAATATTCTCTTATTTCTACTTCCAGGTTTCCCTGACTTCTTTATAGTCCCAGATAAAATCCCACCTACTTCCAGAGTCTTTCTTAGACCTTAATCTTTATGTCTTTTCTCAGAGACTTGTTTATCTTATATGCAACTTGTTTGTACAAAATTGTTTGCATGTTGTATCCTCCATTAGACTGTGAGCTTTTTCAGGATGGGGGTTGTTTTCCTTTTTCACTTTTCCCTTTTTTTTCTATTCTCAGTGTTTAGCATATGATTGGTCCATGGTAGGTATTTAATTAAATATTAATTGACTAACTATTTGTGTTTTCTAAAACTCAAGGTACTTCATCATTTTGATTAACCTCCTTTGGACATTCCTGACCTTATCAATTTCCTCCTAAAGAATTATCCAGGCAAAATGATATAGATGATAGCATGAAGAAATATATGTCTAAGAAAGAAGACAAGCTGGATTAAAGTGAGGGTAAAAGATCTCCAATAGACAGTTTACTTGCTATATTGGTATCTTTGTAATATCAAAAGTATTTGAAGAGGTCATCCACTATGAGGGTAGGGTCCTTGCAGTAAACTTATGGGAAATAATGGACAATGTACCATAAGATAGCCTTGAATGGGTTGGTATGCCTACCACTGGAGGCAATAGTCATATTGATGATATAAGAGAGACACTGGAAATTTGGAATCTACCCTATGATAGGCATTTAATAAATGCTTGTCAGTCTACTTGGTGTCTTTATATGGGTTTGAAAATGTGACAAGCTTTCCTTAGTGTCATAATTAAATAAGAGAAATATATTTTCTGGTTATGTAAAGAAAGTCTTAAGAAAAAAAAATATAAATAGCATTCAAGTTCAGAGTTGATTTATGAAATCATAGAATCACTGCATCAATGGTAGTGGGAGTCAAACAAGTAATTTGTGGTGATTTTGATTCTGCTGGTTGGAGCAAGCCAAGTCTAAGAGCAGGAATTTGTAAAACAGGGAATAAAGGATGCTTGCTCTCACTCTCTTGAAAATAAAAACAAACCAATGGTTTTTAAATGAACTCTCTGACTCTCTGTCTCTGTCTCTTTCTCTTTTCCTCTCTCTGTCTCTCTCTTTTTGTCTGTCTCTGTCTCTCTCTTTCTCTTTCCCTTTCTCTGTCTCTCTCTTTTTCTCTGTCTGTCTGTCTATCTGTCTCTCTCTTTCTCTCTCTCTCTCTCTCTCTCTCTCTCTCTCTCTCTCACACACACAAACACACACTCTGTCTTTATCTCTCTGTCTCATCCTGTCTGTCTTTCTGTCATTCTGTCTTTATCTGTCTTTGTCTCTGTCGCTCTGTCTGTCTCTCCCTCTCTTACATGTGTGCACTCTGTGTGTGTGTGTATGTGTGTGTGTGTGTGTGTGTGTGTTGAAGTTTGTTTCTGGTTACTATAATAAGAGTGGGTTTTAGCAGTCCTGAAATATCAACACACCAAGTTGTTGGTTATTAACAACATCCTCCCCCTAAATGAAGAGGGAAAACATGGGAGAGGCCATGCTAAGTATCCATAACTTTTTTGACCTTTTTTGAAAGTTTTCTATGTTTCATTCATTCAAGAAAATAATCAATCAAAATTCCTATCACTTCCTTTTAAATCCTTAGAGTATTAAATTTGGATCCAGAAAAAACAATGTACATCATTGAGTCCAACCCTTCCTACACCCATTTTACAAATGAAAAAATTGTGGCCCAAGGAAGTTAAGGGATCTGTTAAAGGTAAAATAATTGACAATTGATGGTACGAGGACAACCGAAATCCAGAGTTCTTACCACTGCATCACAGGATGTGCTCTCTTCTTGGTTTTTACTTCCTGGTTTCCCTGAATTCTTTATAGTCCCAGCTAAAATACCACTTTCTGCTAGAGTCTTTCTCGGACCTTAATCTTTTTTGATTATTTTTTTTGATGAGTTAAATTTTTAAAAATTCAATATATAATAAGTTTGAGAAAACCCATACAGTGGGAAGTACAGTCAATACAAACTTCTGTGTTCTCTTCTTTTTTCCCCTTAGTTCTGCGAGTAGAAGATATGCTGTCAAAAAGAAGACAATAACAGTACTTTAATTCTAAATATCTCCAGGCATTGTTCTTTAATAACTCTACCCATCAGTAAAAGAGAGGGACTCCTGCAGCAACAATTTATAGTTAGCCTATCAAAAACACCATCTTGGAATGGTTGCACACAAAACCCATCAGGGCTACCTTGGGGAATACTGAAGTTCAAAGCAATGAGTAGAAGCCAGGTAAGAAAGATTTCTAATATTAACAAAGATCCCTTATATTTTTAGGTTTGATTTCACCCAAAATACAGTTTACTCCACAAATTTTTTTAATATTTTGAATGTTTCTTTCATTCAAGAAATTAAATGATTTCTATGCTTAAAGCCTTTGCCCAGACTTGAAGAGATTTCAATATTTTCAAAGGGACTACAATCTTATAAATTTGTGTGTTCCTTCTAGCAATTCAAACCATAAATCAGCTGAACCTTCCCATTCTGAGTAGTTCTTGTTCATGTTCTACCATAAGATTGCCATAGATGATGCAGCTAGATGGTACAATGGGATAGAACACCAGCCCTGAAGTACAGAGGATCTGAGTTCAAATTTGAGCTCAGATACTTAACTCTTACTACCTGTGTGACACTGAGCAAAACACTTAACCCCAATTTCCTCACCAAAAAACCCCAAAAAAACAAAGCCATAGGTTTCCACCCAATATTCTTTGGGTTTTCCTCATTTTCTCTTGACATCATAAGTATATCAATGGAGTACACTAGTTATCCTCCACACTCTCCCTGTGGCCATGCAGTTTTCTTTCTCAATCACACAAATATTTGATGATATTGTCTCTCTTTCTTCTTCCATATTCCTTATTGATAAGGGACTTCAGTCTATATATACCAGCCTTATGTGTCTCCAACCCCCTTAGTGCATATTGGAGATACAAGAACATAAAAAATAAAAGTTTTGGTTCTCAAGGTGGTCATTTATTCATCTTCTAAGAGTGATAGTGGCTTATAGGGAATTTGTACCTAACAACAATATCTTAAAAATACATTCCACCTTTAAGATTTGTAAGCACTTTACAGACATTATCTCCTTCTACATACCCTTCAATCTTGTGATACTGATGATCTTACCATTATCATTAAATTATTAAACCAATTCTCTGCCTTTTTAATTGATTGTCCCTCACGCCTGGAACTCTTTCCAAGTTTCTCTTGCTTCTTTCACAACTCTGATCAAATTTCACCTGCTTTTCAGATCTCTTTTGTGTTTTGTCTTTCCCTAGTAGAATTTAAGCTCTTTGAGGACAGAGATTATCTTTCTTTTTAATTTTATTTGTATCTCCAGTCTTTAGCACAGGACATAGCTGACAATAAGCATTTAATAAATGATTGAGCTGACTTACATGAGGAAAAGAGGTGCCCTTTAGATCTTGAAGGTGAACTCAACAGAACACACACTAAAAGAAATTTTACTTAATTATTATAATAATAAATTAATTATATAATAATATTTTAAATTAATTATATAATAATAAATAAATTATACTTAAATAAGTTGTGGTGGACATCGAGTGTTGGGTCAGCAAAAGTTAATATGTTGTTTGAGGATTAACCCATCCAAATTTAAAGATATACATTAACAAAAAGCCGGTCATGGATAATGAAATATTTAAATATGTTTTGTTTTTGTTTTTGTTTTTTGCTGAGGCAATTGGGGTTAAGTGACTTGCCCAGGGTTACATACCCAGGCAGTGTTAAAAGTTAAGTGTTTGAGGCCACATTTGAACTCAGGTCATCCTGACTTCAGGGCTGGTGCTTTATCAAATACACCAACTAGCTTATTCTAGATATGGTTTCAATAAACCCAAGCACACATTTTAATAAATCCTCACAGAAAGCCCCTGAAATGAACAAGATTTTTTTTTTTTTGGTAGGGAGAGGTCAGGTGGTTCAGTGGTTAGAATTCTGGACTTATAGTCAGGATGACCTGTGGTGAAATGCTGTGTCAGATACTTATTCTTAATGTGACTCTGAAAAGGTCATTTAACCTTTTTAGAACTTTCTAATTGGTACTGAGGGAGGTTGGATTTTTTGGCCTCCAAGATTCTTTTTGGCTCTAGAATTATGATCCCAGTTCAACATGAGGGGATTCACATTACCCTGAAACCTAATGAACAATCAATCTAGATCTAAGTAAATCAAGCTGATTTTTTTCTATCTCTTTAAAAAATACCATTGCTCCCAAGCTAAAGATGATAAAGGCATCAGACAGCTACTTAAAAAGAAATTACAGGGGACTCTGTGCTCTCACTGAGCTCAGGAATAGATGCTGTTTGTTAACTTCATTGCCTATACCTATTTCCAAGTCACAGGCATGGAGAGAGAGATACTTTTGGTCAGAAAGGAGCAGCATCCCTGGAGAGCAGAATTACTTGCGGTCCCAAGGAAGCAAGGTCCCTAAGCAGCAGTATTGCTTAAAGTTATAAGGGATGGGGGACAATTCCTGGGTAAAGACCACTGTCCAAATCAGGAGAGCAGTGACTTGATCTCTCCCTGAATCACACTATTTTGGAAGCAATGTAAACTTTGGAGTCCTCAATCTACTCTTCTGCCATCATTTTAAATTCAGCTATATACAACACACCGCCAATGTTATTCCTTCTCTACTCTGCCTGTTCCCTGCTGATAGCGTCATGCCATGGAAGAACTGAGGAATATAACAACATGAAGGGGTTCTTGGAAGGTTCCAAAATGAACATTTAGCAAGAAATGACACTAAAACAAGAAAATTTTATAGATGACTAAATAGAGATAAGAGCAGGAAAGATCTCCCTGAATATGACTCATTTGGAGAGGTTGTCAACTGCACAATTAAAACAGATTGAGGATCCCCAGAAAACTGGGATTTGTGCTGTTCAAAGTTACTTTTAATATTCCTAAGGTCTTATAATTTAAAGAACACTAACTGGATAGTAAATTGATAGACCCCAAAAGGTGTAAAGCTTTAAAGAAAAAGGAATTTCCACCAAAAAAGTGTTTCTCAGTAGACTGAGCCTAGATACAGCTGAAAAAGAAATCAAAGAACATTTTAGAACTTTGGAGAGATTGAGAATATTGAATTTCTTACAGATACAAAAATAAGTGAAAGACAATGATTCTGTTTCATCACATATACAGATCAAGAAAAAGTAAAGAAATGATTAGAAAATATATCATCAAATTGGTTTTGAGAAGTGCAAAATTAAAATTGTCCAACACAAAGAGTTATATAGGTAGCAACAAGAACAACACAAAGGAGGGAGGGACTCTAGTTTATTATGGAGGGGGGACTAAAAGTCCTAGCCAAGATCATGGACAAAACTGGAACCAAAGATTTAATAACCATTATGATCAAGGATAAAGAAATTATAATAGTGCCTATGGCAGTAATCAAAACCGTAATGACTTTGGCAGATATGATTATACTGGTTATAACTGGAATTTATAGATTTGGACAGGAATATATAGACTACAGTGGTCAACAAAGCATGGCAAAGCATCCTGAAGAGTGGTAATCACCAAGACAATTATCAACCATATTAAAGTAGAATATGGAAAAAAAAAAAGTAGGTGCAGAGGCTTTAGAAACATCCTGCAAGATGACAGTATTGAATAAAAAGTGGTCTTCTATGGATCTGAGATGTAATGTAAATGTTTTTTTGTAAAAGACTTTTAATGTAAATCACACAACTGTGTCCAAGTGGATGTAGTGGCTAATTTAGTTTTCTTGTTTTTACTTTTCCCTTTTCCATCAGTGTTATGACAAAATATGGATTTGTATTTATACAGATTTTATTTGTATAATTTAATTAAAAAGAAAATAATAGTGCAAAAAGCCTAAAGCTTAGGACAGAGCTTCTCCCCCCCCCACTTTAAACTTCAAAGTCAAGAAATAAGCTAAGGTTGTGAAAAGCTGCTGTGGTGACAGGGGAGATCAAGATAATGATGCTAAAGGAGGTACAAGCAAAGTCTCAAAGAGGGGAAAAAATGTGAATCAGACATAATGCCAAAAAGAATTTCAGAAAGAGATAAAAATTATTTTTAAGATTAAGTAAGAGTGGCACAGAAAAAAATGCATAAAGAAATTACATCAAGGGAAGAAAATTCTAAAAGGAAAAATAATAGTTGGTTTAAACAGGCACAAAAAATAATGAATAAAAACACTTTTTAAAATGTATCCAAATAGTGAAAAAGAGGTACAAAAGTTCACTGATGAAAATAACTTCTTAAAAATAATTGAATAAAAGAAAAATAAGTTAAAAAGAATACTGAAGAAAATAATATCATAATAGAATTGGGCAAATGAAAACTTATAGCTCAATGAAATATCAAGAAACAATGAAATAAAATCAAAAGAATGGGGAAAAAAGTAGAAGAAAATGTGAAACAACTCATTAAAAACAACTAAACTGGAAAGTAGAGGAAAAGTAATTTAATAATTATTGGATAATTTTAAAAATCATGATAAAAAAGAACACTAATGTCATATTTCAAGAAATGATAAATGAAAATTGCCTGATATCTTAAAACTGTGGGAAAAATGAAAATGGAAAGAATTCACTAGTTATCTCCAGACCCCCAAATAAAAACTCCCAGGAATATTATAGCCAAATTTCAGAGCTCTCAGGTCAAAGAGAAAATGCTTCAAGTATCTAGAAATAGACTTAGCAGTAGAGGAATTGGAAAGTTATATTAAAGAATACAAAAGAGCTAAGATTTCAACAAAAAATATATTATCTAACAAAACTGAATATAATTATTTGGGTGGAATGGGGAATGGACACTTAGAAAAATAGCAGTTTGTCAAGTTGTTTTATGAAAAGACCAGAACTGAATAGAGAATTTGACTTTCAAATAAAAAAAAAACACATTTAAAAAAAACACAAAAAGAGATGTAGAAAAAAGGTTACTATGAAAGATAAATCATAAGTAATTAAATAAAGTTAAGCTGTTTATATTCTTATATAAGAAGGTGATACATGTAACTCCTAAATACCTTATCATTATTATGGTAGTTAAAAGGCTACTACATATACAGAGGATATAGAAGTGAGTTGATTATATTGTTGTGATTTAAAAAAAGAAATGAATGAGAGATGTACCATAAGGAGAGGAAGAGATACAAGACATGCAAGAACTTTTATAGTGGAGGGGAAAATGACAAGGTGGCAGACAACACAAAACCTCAGTCTCATTGGAATTGGTTTAAATAAAGAATATATATATATATATATATATGTATATATATACATGTATGTACATATGTATATATACATATAGATGTGTACATATGTGTGGCTGTATAGTTATATAGTATAGGCATAGAAATCTATTTTATTCAGTGGGGAAACAGGAGAGAAAGTAGGGGAAGAAGGCTGGGGTGACAAAAGGAAAGGAAATTTTTTTCCAAACAATCTCTTCCCTCAAGGAGTATGCAATATATTTGTTTCCAAGGAAAGTTATGAATAAGTTTATAAAAACTACTACTGAAATTCACAATAAAATCCTGGAAACTGGTTTAATATATCTTGTCAACTCATCCTCCTATTTACCTATTTATCACTAACTTTGGATACCTCTTTGATTTTTCCTCTTCCTTTCTTTGAACATCAATTCATTTGTCAAGTCCTGGCATTTCTACTCTACACTGTCCCTTTTATCTGACCTTCCTTCCCCATTATATCAATTAAACCTACCCTGGTTTAGGTTTTTATTACTTTTAAACTAGTATATAGAGTTCTTCCTAGCTTTATTTCTTTTACCATCCCTTCTCTCCTGTTTGTGTAATCTTCTTAATGCTTTGCTTTGACCAAATCACTTTTTCGTTAAACCTCCTTTTTCTTTTTTTAAAATTATTTTATTGGCGGAGCCAAGATGGCGGAGTGAGCAACTCTCTGTGTCCTCCTCTGACCTTCTCTCAAGTCAACAGTAAAATAAGCCTCTGAACTGATCTTTAAGTCAACGAACCCAGAAATATTTGGACTAAGAATTTCTGCTTGCTGAAGTTAGCTTTGAAGAACTTCATAAAGGTTTGTTTCAGTTGGGCAGAGGGGGCGAGCAGTGGGAGTGAGCAGTTTGCCCTGCTTCCGGGAGAGGTAAGAAATTGGATGGGGCTCAGCAAGGAAGAAACTCAAAACAGCTGGTGAGAGTTTCTGAGGCACTCGGGACACTCTGCCCTGATTGCGGGCAGGTGCTCTGGCAGATCTGCCTTTTGGGAAAGGCAGTTTGTAACCCATTGCTAACACAAGGCCTTAGCTCAACCTGCTCAGCACTGGAAGTTAATTACTGGAATTGCCCCAGGGAAAACTACCACAGCTAGCTGCCTCTACTCTGCTTTGCACAGACCCCAAGCTTTTTTTTTTAAATAAAAATAAAAATAAAAAATGAGTAAGAAGCAGAACAGAGCTCGTATCATAGACAGCTTTTGTGGAGAGAAAGAAAGGCAGTCTCCAGATCCTGAAGTACCTGTAGACAAAGTCAATCCAGAGGAAGTCATCAAAGGAGATATAACTTGGTCCCCTTTTCTTTTTTTTATATAATGCTTTTTATTTACAAAACATATGAGTGATTTTTCAACATTGACCTTTGCAAAAACTTTTTTTCCCAAGCTTTTCCCCTCCTTCCCCCCACCCCCCACCCCTAGATGACAGGTAATCTAATACATGCTAAATAGGATAAATTATATGACAAATCCAATACATGTATACATATCTATACAGTTATCTTACTGCACAAGAAACATCAGATCTAGAAAGAGAAGAAGGAAAAAAAAAACAACCTAAG
>JAJPUD010007811.1:0-47604 GCA_023553655.1 Myrmecobius fasciatus | reverse complement strand
AGAACTTTCCTCCAATGAAGAGGAAATTAGAGTAATAATTAGGAGTTACTTTGCCCAACTTTATGCCAGTAAGTTTGATAATCTAAATGAGATGGAGGAATATCTACAAAAATATAGATTGCCCAGGTTAACAGAAGAGGAAATAAATTATTTAAAAATCCCCATATTAGAAAAAAGAAGTAGAAAAAGCTATGAACCAATTCCCTAAGAAAAAATCTCGAGGGCCCGATGGATTTACATGTGAATTCTACCAAACATTCAAAGAATAATTAATTCCAATACTATACAAACTATTTGCAAAAATAGGAACAGAAGGTATACTACCAAATTCCTTCTATGATACCGATGTGGTGCTGATAGCTTAAATCAGGTAGGGTGAAAACAGAGAAAGAAAACTATAGACCAATTTCCTTAATGAATATTGATGCAAAAATCTTAAATAAGATATCAGCAATGAGATTACAGAATGTTATCCCCAGGATAGTACACTATGACCAAGTTGGATTTATACCAGGAATGCAGGGCTGGTTCAATATTAGGAAAACTATCAGCTTAATCAATTATATTAATAACCAAACTAACAAAAATCATATGATTATCTCAATAGATGCAGAAAAAGCATTTGATAAAATCCAACACCCCTTCCTATTAAAAACACTAGAGAGTATAGGAATAAATGAGCTTTTCCTTAAAATGATCAGTAGCATCTATTTAAAACCATCATCAAGCATCATATGTAATGGAGACAAACTAAAACCATTCCCAATAAGATCAGGAGTGAAACAAGGCTGCCCACTGTCACCATTACTATTTAATATTGTCTTAGAAATGTTAGCTTTAGCAATAAGAGAAGAAAAAGAGATAAAAGGAATCCGAGATAAAAGGTAATGAAGAAACCAAATTATTACTCTTTGCAGATGACATGATGGTATATTTAGAGAACCCTAGAGATTCACCTAAAAAACTACTAGAAACAATTCACAACTTTAGCAAAGTTGCAGGATTCAAAATAAATCCACATAAATCATCAACATTTTATGTTTTACCAACAAAGTTCAGCAGCAAGAGATACAAAAAGAAATTCCATTCCATATAACGGATGATAGGATAAAATATTTGGGAATCTATCTGCCAAGGAAAAGTCAGAAACTATATGAAGTAAACTACAAAACACTTTCCACACAAATAAAATCAGAACTAGTCAGTTGGAAAAACATTAAGTACTCCTGGGTAGGCAGAGTGAATATAATAAAAATGGCTGTACTACCCAAACTAATCTACTTATTTAGTGCCATACCAATCAAACTCCCAAGAAATTATTTTACAAATCTGGAAAAAATAGTAGCAAAGTTCATTTAGAATAACAAAAGGTCAAGAATTTCAAGAGAATTAATGAAAAAAAAGGCAGATCAAGGTGGCCTTGCTGTACCAGATCTAAAACTATATTATAAAGCAGTGGTCATCAAAACCATTTGGTACTGGCTGAGAAATAGAGCAGTCAATCAATGGCATAGAATAGGATATCAGGACAATCTAGGTATTAACTTCGGCAATTTATTGTTTGATAAACACAAAGACCCCAGCTTTTAGGTTAAGTACTCACTATTCAGCAAAAACTGCTGGGAAAATGGGACACACTAGTGTGGAAGCAATTATGGCTTGACCCACATCTAACACCACATACCAAGATAAGATCTAAATGGGTTCATGATCTTGATATAAAGAGTGATATTGTAAGCAAATTAGAGGAACGTAGAATAGTTTACTTCTCAGTCCTGTGGAGATGGAATAAATTTATGTCCAAAGAAGATCTGGAACTCCTAATTGAACACCAGATAGATAATTTTGATTATATTAAGTTAGAAAGTTTGTGTACACATAAAACTAATACAGACAAGATTAGGAGGGAAGCATCAAATTGGGAAATCATATTTACATTTAATGGTTCAGATAAAGGCCTCATTTTTAAAATATATAAAGAATTATCTCATATTTATAAGAATTCAAGCCACTCTTGAATCGATAAATGGTCAAGGGATATGAACAGACAATTTTCAGATGATGAAATTAAAACTATTTCTAGTCATATGAATAGTTGCTCCAAATCACTATTGATCAGAGAAATGCAAATTAAGACAACTCCGAGGACCACTACACACCTTCCAGATTGGCTAAAATGACAGGAAAAGATAATGATGAATGCTGGAGGGGATGTGGGAAAACTGGGACACTAATACATTGTTGGTGGAACTGTGAACGGATCCAACCATTCTGGAGAGCAATTTGGAGCTATGCTCAAAAAGTTATCAAACTGTGCATTCCCTTTGACCCAGCAGTGTTTCTATTGGGCTTATGTCCCAAAGAGATCTTAGAGGAGGGAAAGGGACCCACATGTGCAAGAATGTTTGTGGCAACCCTTTTTGTAGTGGCTAGAAACTGGAAACTGAATGGATGCCCTTCAATTGGAGAGTGGCTGAATAAATTATGGTATATGAATGTTATGGAATATTATTGTTCAGTAAGAAATGACCAGCAACATGATTTCAGAGAGGCCTGGAGAGACTTGCATGAACTGATGTTGAGTGAAACAATCAGAACCGGGAGATCATTATACAAGGCAACAACAATACTATATAATGATCAGTTCTGATGGACATGGCTTTGTTCGACAATTAAACATTTCAAGCCAGTTCCAATTGTTCAGTGAAGAAACCATATACACCCAGAGAGAGGGATATGAAATGTGGACCACAACATAACATTTTCATGCTCTTTATTGATGTTTGCTTACAGTGTGTTTTCTTTCTCTGATTTTTTTTTCTTGTAGATAGGATTTTTCTTGCACAACAACTTGTCAAGTATTTTATCTTTATGAACATGTAATGGACTTCCTGCCATCTATGGGAGGGGTGGGGACTGGGGATAAAATTTGGAACGGAAAGCTTTGTAAAGATCAATACTGAGGAACTACCTACACATATGTTATACAAATAAAAAGCTTTAATAAAAAAAGGAATAAAAGATCAGGAAAAAATATTTTATCCATAATTTAAGAAATAAAACAATTATTTCCAATGCATAGTAGATAAGGAAAAAAAGTTCATTGCATATGAAACTGCAATACTATATATACAATTTACTGTTCTTTTAAAATATATAATAAATAACTTTTCCCCCTTTTTTCTCCCTGCTTTCAGTCCGAGATGGCTATCATTAGGCATAATATATACATACACGTACACACATTACATACATGTATATATACATACATATACATGTAAATATACAAATGTGAACATGCATGTATAGTATTTATTCAGCCATTTCCCAATTGATGAGTATCTACACAATTTTCAGTTCTTTGCCCCCACAAGCAGTTATTATAGCTATTTTAGATCATATAGGTTCTTTTCCTTTCCCCCTAATAATCTTGGGAAACAGACAGGCATTTTTTCCTATTTCTCACTGAAAAAATTACATCCTGATTCTGTTTCTCAAGACCAGTATGCGTCCAATTTTTTTAATCTGCTGCTCATCTAAATCAATCAAAAAACAAATATTAAGCACCTATTATGTGACAGAAGTCATGCAAAGTGACTAAGGTGTGATACAAATTCAAATATAGAACATGATCCACTTTCAAAGAATTCATAAGCATTCTATTTTTAATTTTAAAAAAATTAAGTATTTTCTCTCTCTCATCTCTGCCCCTTTTCCTCTGATGAAGAAAGCCAAAACAAAAAGAATGAATAAATAAAATCACTGATATGAACATGTAGTGTCAAGCAAAATAACTCTCTATACTGGCCACATTCAAAAAAATATGCCTCAATCTGTACCCTGAGTCAACATCTCTATATTGGAAGGGGGAAAGTATGTTTCCTCTTGAGTTTAGCAATTGTGTATGATCATTGTGTTATTGAGTCATTTAGTTTTTTAAGGTTTTCTTCACCATATTGTTGACATTATATAATTTTTCTCCTGGTTCAGCTCCCTTCATTTTGTCTCACTAGAGTAATTTCAAGTGCAGCCATTCCTGTGTCTTCAGTCTCTCAACATCTTTTTGTTTGTTTTCAGTATGAGCCCAGTAGTTACTTATGATCAGGCATTGCTTACCAGGTTGCACAAGGTTGGTTTGGAACCAGTCAAGGAATATCTGTATACACTGTTTCTAACCCACCAATAAGGACAGATGTGTGCATGCTTTAATGAATGAACCATAAAAAATAGACGAGAAAGACAACTTTGTTTGCTTACCAAAAGTTGTACAGGTAGCAAGGTGGTGAAATGGATAGAGTGTTGAAGTAGAATAGAGGAAGACCTGGGTTCAAGCCCTTCTACCCTATGTGTATACATTTTACAATGAGTGACCCTGAATAAGCCTTGTCCAGTCTTAGTTTATCCATCTGAAAGGAAGTGAGATAATAAAAGTGCCTCCTGCAAAGAATTATTGTGGAAATCAAATGAGATCATATAGAGTGATCTGCAAACTTTAAAATACTATAAATGTTAATTATTCATTTCCATATAATCTCTCAAAACTGGGGCCCCATCACTTAGAGTGTCCATGATAATGTGTAGGAGAGAGAGAGAGACAGACAGACAGACAGAGAAGACAATAAATCTTTTTGAGACAGCTTAGGTTTTCTACATTCCACCTTATCTTATGTCATCCTTCCCCTCTTTCTTTATCCCTTTCCAATTAATCTATACACCTTGTCCTGGTGCCATACGTACCCTTCTATCTCGCAGCTGACTTTATTTTTTCTCCATTTAGTTCTTCATAGATTTTTGAGGGTATCATATTTTTATGTACATAGACACATATGTGTAATATATATACATATTTATATACATGCATATATTTATATATAATGTTGTTCACTATTTAACATTTATACCTGATACGAGTAGATTTTCAGAATTAACAGCCCTCCTTCCCCCTCTTATACCTCTGTATTAGTTCTTCCTCTGCAGTTTATTTGTATAGCATACTAATTATTTTTACCTTTTCCTAAACACTTTTTTCTTTTTTGAATCAGATCATACTCAGCTCTATCCCAATCTTTCTTTGGAGCTACTGAATTACTGCTGTTATTCTGAAGCCTATGTTATACATTATAATGTAAAAAACATAAACAATTCATCCTTATTGAATCCCTTTAAATTAATCTTTTATATTAGCTCTTAGTTGTTAATATTTTTCTTTGAGTCCAGGTTTGGTTGAGACAAAGTCCTGGAAATATGCAAGCTCGTTGAGCATTCATTTATTTTGTTCAATATTATGGTTAGTTTTGCTGGATATGACATTTTTTGGCTGCAGATCTAGTTCTTTTGATTGCCAATACATATTATTCCAGGACCTGTAGTCTTGTAGCTGTTTATAAATCCTGTACAATTCCATTTGTTGTTCCAACATATCTGAATTGTGTGTTTGTTTCTTGCAGAACTTTCTCTTTGATTTGTGATGGTTGAAATTTAACAGTAATAGGGTTCATAATCTAGATATAAAGAGTGATATTGTAAGCAAATTAGAGGAACATAATATAGTTTATCTCTCAGACCTGTGGAGATGGAATAAATTTATGTCCAAAGAAAGTCTGAAACTCCTAATTGAACAACATATAGATAATTTTGATTATATTAAGTTAAAAAGTTTCTGTACAAATAAAACTAATGCAGACAAGATTAGGAGGGAAGCATCAAATTGGGACATCATCTTTATATTTAATGGTTCTGATAAAGGCTTCATTTCTAAAATATATAGAGAATTGTCTCATATATATATAAGAATTCAAGCCACCCTTCAATAGATAAGTGGCCAAGGGATATGAACAGACAATTTTCAGATGATGAAATTAAAACCATCTCTAGTCATATGAAAAGTTGCTCCAAATCACTATTGATCAGAGAAATCCAAATTAAGATAAGTCTGAGATACCACTACACACCTGTCAGATTGGCTAAAATGACAGGAAAAGATAACGATGAATGTTGGAGGGGATGTGGGAAGGCTGGGACACTAATACATTGTTGGTGGAACTGTGAACGGATCCAACCATTCTGGAGAGCAATTTGGAACTATGCTCAAAAAGTTATCAAACTTTGACCCAGCAGTGTTTCTACTGGGCCTATATACCAAAGAGATCTTAGAGGAGGGAAAGGGCCCCACATGTGCAAGAATGTTTGTGGCAGCCCTTTTTGTAGTGGCTAGAAACTGGAAACTGAATGGATGCCCATCAATTGGAGAGTGTCTGAATAAATTATGGTATATGAATGTTATGGAATATTATTTTTCTATAAGAAATGACCAGCAGGAAAATTTCAGAGAGGCCTGGAGAGACTTGCATGAACTGATGCTGAGTGAAACAAGCAGAACCAGGAGATCATTATACACAGCAACAATAATACTATATGATGATCAATCCTTTTTTTTTTTTTTTTTTTGCTTAGGCAATTGGGGTTAAGTGACTTGCCCAAGGTCACACAGCTAGGATGTGTTAAGTGTCTGAGGCCAGATTTGAACTGAGGTCTTCCTAACTTCAAGGCTGGTGCTCTATCCACTGTGCCACCTAGATGCCCCTATGATGATCAATTCTGATGGACATGGCTCTCTGCAACAAAAAATTGCCTCAAACTAGTTCCAATTGTTCACTGAAGAAGACCACATACACCCAGATAGAGGGATTTGAAATATGGACCACAATGTAACATTTTCTTGCTCTCTATTGAGGTTTGCTTGCATTGTGTTTCCTTTCTCTGATTTTCTTTTTTTTTTCTTGTAGATAGGATTTTCCTTGCACAACTTGTCACGTATTTCAACATTATTAACATGTAATGGACTTCCTGCCATCTAGGAGAGAGGAGCGGACTGGGGGTAAAATTTGTAATGGAAAGCTTTGTAAAGATCAGCGCTGGGGAACTACCTATACATATGTTATACAAATAAAAAGCTTTAATAAAAAAATAAATGAATAAAAATAACAAAAAAAAGAAAGAAATTTAACCGTAATATTCCTATATGTTTTCCATATAGAATTTCTTTGAGGTAGTGATTGGTAGATTCTTTTTTCTATTTCTGATTCCCTTTTATGTTCTATCACTCCAGAACAATTGTCTTTTATTATTTCTTGCATTATTGTGTCAAGATTCTTTTGTTGGTCACAGCTTTCAGGTAATCCAATTAGTCTTATATTTTCTCTTCTTGATCTGTTCTCCAGATTGGTGGTTTTTCTTATGAGATGTTAAACATTTTTCTCTATTTTTAACTCTTTACATTTTGTTATTTCTTGGTCCCTCACAACGTCATTGGCTTTCCCTTGGCCAATTCTCATTTTCTTTTTTTTTAAAGCTTTGTATTTGCAAAGCATATGTATGGGTAGTTCTTCAACACTGACCCTTACAAAGCTTTCCATTACAAATTTTCTCCCTTAGTCCCTTCCCCTCTCTTAGATGGCAGGAAGTCCGCTACCTGTTAATTTTTTTTAAATAATTGACAAATCAAATATATGAATACATATTTCCACACTTATCTTGCTGTGCAAGAAAAATTGTATCAACAAGAAAAAAAATCTGAGAAAGGAAGCACTATGCAAGCAAACATCAATAGAGAGCACGAAAATATGTTGTGGCCCGCATTTCATATCCCTCTCTCTGGGTGTATATGGCTTCCTTCACTGAACAGTTGGAACTGGTTTGAGACATTTCTTTGTTGAAGAGAGCCATGTCCATCAGAATTAATCATCACATAATCTTGTTTTTGCCATGTATAATGATGTCCTGGTTCTGCTCATTTCACTCAGCATCAGCTCATGTAAGTCTCTCCAGGCCTCTGTGAAATCATCCTGCTGGTCATTTCTTACAGAACAATAATATTCCATGACATTCATATACCATAATTTGTTCAGCCACTCTCCAATTGATGGGCATCCCTTCAGTTTCCAGTTTCTTGCCACTACAAAAGGGCTGCCACAAACATTCTTGCACATGTGGGGCCCTTTCCTTCCCAAAAGATCTCTTTGGGATATAAACCCAATAGAAACACTGTTGGGTCAAAGGGGATGAACAGTTTGATAACTTTTTGAGCATAGTTCCAAATTGCTCTCCAGAATTGTTGGATCCATTAACAGTTCCACCAACAATGTATCAGTGTCCCAGTTTTCCCACATCCCCTCTAACATTAGTTATTATCTTTTCCTGTGACTTTAGCCAATCTGACGGTTGTGTAGTGGTACCTCAGAGTTGTCTTAATTTGCATTTCTCTTATCAATGGTGATTTGAAGCACCTTTTCATATGACTAGAAATGGTTTTAATTTCATCATCTGAAAATTGTATGTTTATATACTTTGACCATTTATCTATTGGAAAGTGGCTTGAATTCTTATAAATATGAGACAATTCTCTATATATTTTAGAAATGAGGCCTTTGTCAGAATCCTTAAATGTAAAGATGATTTCCCAGTTTATTGCTTCCCTCCTAATCTTGTCTGCATTAGTTTTGTTTGTACAAAAACTTTTTAACTTAATATAATCAAAATTATCCATCTGGTGTTCCATTAAGAGTTTCAGTTCTTCTTTGGACATACATTTATTCCATTTCCACAAGTCTGAGTGGTACACTATTTTATGTTCCTCTAATTTCTTATAATATCACTCTTTTTATCCAAATCATAAACCCATTTAGATCTTATCTTGGCATGTGGTATTAGGTGTGGGTCAAGTCCTAATTTCTTCCACACTAGTTTCCAATTTTCCCAGCAGTTTTTGTCAAATGGTTAATACTTATCCCAAAAGCTGGGGTCTTTGGCTTTATCAAACACTAAATTGCTATAGTTATTGCCTAGCTCGTCCTGTGATCCTATCCTATGCCACTGGTCGACTGACTACTTTATTTCTTAGCTAGTACCAAATGGTTTTGATGACCGCTGCTTTATAATATAGTTTTAGATCTGGTACAGCAAGGCCACCTTCATCAGCCTTTTCTTTTCATTAATTCCCTTGAAATGCTTAACCTTTTGTTCTTCCAAATGAACTTTGCTACTATTTTTCTAGATCTGTAAAATAATTTCTTGAGAGTTTGATTGGTATGGTACTAAATAAGTAAATTAGTTTGGATAGTATTGTCATTTTTTATTATGTTCACTCGGCCTGCCCATGAGCACTTGATGTTGTTCCAAATGACCAAAAGCTTTCAGTCTTCCCAGACTCAGATTCCTGACTCCCCAGGCTGTCTCGGAGGTGAAAATTGCTGTGACTCTGTCTGAGATTCCCTCAGAACCCAGCTAGCCTCAGCGTTTCCCGCTTACTGTTTCTGTGGAGATAGCCTGGAGATGTTTATACTTCACACTGTTTAAACTTTGGTCCTAGTGTCTTTTTTGGGGTCTTCTTGGGTTGTCTCAGGAGGATCCCTGTTCTGCCCCAAGTCTTCTTTGTTTTTCATTGGTCTCTGTTCACCCTGAGGCATAATTTTGTTTTGTTTGGGGGGCAGATTTGGAGATCTTGAAATTTTCTTACCTACTTACCCCCTTCCCAGAATCCTCCTTAACAACTTCACTTTTTAAAATCTAAATCTTTAAAAGACTTTTTGGACACAAAATCCAGCCATCTTTTCTTGAAATTTGCTTTTCTTCCACTCACTTTTCTAAGGGACTTGTAGGCTTTGTAGGAAATGATGAATGTGGTATTATGGATACAGCTTTGGACTTGGAATGAGGAAGATCTAGGTTCAAATTCCACCTCAGAAATTTATTGCCTATGTGACTCTAGTTGAGATATTTAGCCTGACTGTACTGCATTTTTGTCATCTGTAAAATAAATGAGTTGGGCTTGATAGTCTTTAAGTTCCCTGTTAGCTTTTTATCTATCATCCGATACTTTCTTCAGAGTTTTTAAAACAACTAAAGACACTCTGATTGGGACTCAATCCTCCCTCCTACTTCCTCCTATTAATAGAAAAGAGATTTCTTTATTAATGCCATCATAAATATTTAGTACCATGCAGCCCTCCTAAACTCATCTCTCCATTGTGGCTGAAAATGGGCCTTATGACATTTGTCAAAGAGGTGTTTCTTGTGTCATCAGTAGATCTAAACAAACGTCATAGGATGGGATGGGGAGAATGAGCTGCCCAATTGAGCTGCAAACATAAATAATTATCACACACACACATGCAAAGAAAATTAATGAATTCCAAACACTTGTCTCTGATGATCAAGATGGCTTCTTCCCCCCCCCCCCTTCTCCCTGCTACTTTCCGGGTTGATTTTTTAATCCTTTTCCCTGAAACAGTAACAAGCAGCTGGTACAAAGCTTCATGCTAATCAGGCTCTGTCTTTCACTTTTTTTTTTGAAAATGCTTAGAAATGCATCCTCATCTGAGTGCTTTGAAGTTCAATTTTAATTTAGATGCAAACTACCCCAAAAGTACTGAAAGTTTAAAAAGTGCCTCTAGCAGTTGGTAATTATTATGTGTTCTTATTGCCATATTTGATTAGCATGTCATTTTGTTCATTCATTCCAGAAAGCACATTATAAACTCCACATGTATATAATATTGATGGCTCTTACAGCTCATTTCCAGATTTACTCCTATGCAAAAGTATATACCACCATGAAAAGGATGTCAGAGTCATCTTTAATTCTCTGTCACTCATTGCATACAGTTATTCAGTTGCTAAACCATTTCCAACCTACATACACAACTTTTCCCTGTTCTAACTCATCTGAATTCCTATCACATTGACCTTATTTTGGACATTTTTGCCACCCCATCTCCTTGGACTTTTATAATATCTTCCTAAAAGGTCTTCAAGCTTTTAATTTCTCTTTTCTCTAAATCATCCCACACAGAGACCACAGTGATATTCCTAAAACATGGATCTGACCATACAACTCTGTCTCTTGCTAGCTCCATGATCTTGAGCAACTCATCCAGTTTCCCTGGGGCATGGTCTCCTCGTATATAAAATGAGGACATTATAACAAAAGTGATAACCACCTAAGCAACTAGATGGCAAAGTATATAGAGTGCTAGGCCTGGAGTCAAGAAGATATATGTTCAAAGACCTAAATTCAAATGCAGACTCACATATTTGCTTATTATGTAATATGGGCAAATCACTTAACCTGTCTGCCTCAGTATACTCAACTGTAAAATTGACATTATAATGGCATCTACCCAACAGAGTTATTTTGAAGATCAAGTAAGATAACATTAACAGAGTATTTAGATAATTGTCTTGAACATAGTGGTCAATTAATAAGCGCATGTTGCCATCTCTTCTCCACAAAACAAAGAAAAATCATATATTCTTAATTGGATTTAATTAAAATTTCAGAGTTTCTGGATGATGAAGTCAGGAAGACCTGAGTTAATATCAAGCCTAAGATATTTACTAGATGTATGAGTCTGGGTAAATATGTTTATCCCAACTTCCTCAACTATAATTAGGAGATAATTGTACCTAATTCATATGGTTATTATGAAAAGAAAAGAAAATAATATTTGTAAAATGCTTTGCAAACTTTAAAGTGGTGCTATATAAACAGTATTATTATTTAAATTATTATTAATCATCATCATTATTTTTATAGCTCTAAATCTTGGATCCAATGATCCTAGGACTTGTTAGTTGCATAAAGAAAGATTTTTTTGGTTCCCAATTTACTCCTCTCAAAATGTTAATGATTTCAACACTTCCTTCTCAGAACTGTTTCAAGGTTCAAATAAGATGGTACATAGTAAGTTCTTGGTAAACTTTAAGGCACTATAGAAAAATTAGGCATTATTATTTCTTATTACTCCTACTTACCTTGTGATAGGCACTAGGGTGCTTAAGAAAGCTTTAGGGAATGTTGTTGAGTAATGTCGAGTCCTGTCTTATTCTTCATGATCTCATTAAGTTTTTTTGTTTTGTTTTGTTTTGTTTTGTTTTTGTTTTTGGCAACAATGCTGTAATGGTTTATTTTCTTCTCCAAAGTATCAATCAACTCAATCTCTATTCTGATTTGTGTAAAACTTTACAAATTGTAAGTTTTTTTAATGTATTGCCGCATTTGCATCACACAACAATTCATGATGTGAGCAGAGTGGAAATTCATGACTGCTACTTTGAAAAGAACTTGAGGGACTTGTTCAAAATCATAAGATTAATAAATAAAAGGTATGGGACTAGAACTCAAGACTTCTGACAGCAAACTTATTTTTCTTTTCACTGATACTTGCTAGTTCTTTTTTATAAAAATTCTAAAAAGCAAATGGAATGTGGCAATACATTTGCAATGGAAATATAGAAATTACTGGTAATGCATGAAGATAAAAATGTATGTTTTATATATTTTGAAATGTTTTGAGAATATTTTCTACACATGCAGAAATCAGGAAAAAATGTTTCTGTTTTCAAAAAGGAAGAATGAAATTAGTGAGGGTAAATATAAGAGCATATGTGGAAATTCTTTGAACCTTTAGGAGGAAAGATGCTTTAGAATCTTAAGACATATCATGACATTGCTTGCAAAGATTCTTTATTTCATTCTCATCTTTTTTCTTTTCTCAACAGTTAGCAAAAGGACAATTACTTTAAAATATTCAAAAAGTGTATGCATTGAGAATAAATCAAGTTGATCCTGTTGAGCAAGTCTCCCTTGAGTGAGTTGCCCATCATACTTCTCTATGAAGAGAGTGCTTGGAATTACATGTGTTTGTTTTATACCAAAACAAAACAAAAAACAAAACAAAACAAAAAAACTGTTAAAAAATGGACCTTTGCTGTCACAGGATGTTTGGGGCTATGAGTTCCCCCAAAGCCATCCCCCCCTACTCTTTTTTTTTTAAGTCTTGGATAAGTTCATTGTCTATCTGTACTATCTGTTCCAGATATACATACTTTGGCACAAAATCCCGAGGATGTTCATTGAGATGCATGTTGAAATCTGGAAGATAAACACTCCTCATTCATTGGTCTTGTCTATGTGAATGGATAGACCAAACTGTTTGAGTGAATACTGATATCCTCCAGGAAGCTATTTAGTGTTTTAAAGCTTGATGCAATCAACACAATTCCATATACAAATCAGAGGCATTACTAGAGTGGAGTAATCAGAGCTTTGCTTCAGGACTCTGATAAATTAGGGGACATGGTTGGCACATTTAGTCCTTCAGTTACATGGAAACTAGGTGGAACAGGGTAATAGTGAACAAATATATAAGTAAATCAAGGTAGATTGTAATAGGAGAAGTGAAACCACAGTATCCTTGGGCGTATTTCCATTACTGTATTATAAATCCGTTGAAGGCAGGGGCCATAATCTTTGAATCCTCTTCAGTGGATGCAAATTTCAAAGGAGAAAGAGAGCTTATCTGGTTGTGGAGCAGTACAGATCAGGAAAGGCTCAGTGAACAACACAGTCCATTACAGACAGTATGCACTGAAAAGATGTTTATTGATTTGATTGAATTTCTTAAGAGAAAGAAGAAAAAAAGAAAAGAAAGGATAAAGGAAGGAAGGGAAGAAGGAAGAGAAAGAAGAGAAGGAGGAGAGGAAGGAATGGAGGAAGGAAGGAAGGAAAGAAGTAGGGAAGGAAGAGAGGAAAAAAGGGAAGAAAAATGATATTAAGAATATACTATTTAGCACAAGCTATACTAAGTCCTGAGGAGGACATGCTAATACAAAAAAACAAAGCTTGCTGTTTGATCCCCTCATTTATGTGTGGCACTCTTGACCAAGGAACTTTGACATGTCAGTAGGTAGTGGGGATATAAACTTTTTTCAGCTTTGACTTGAGCTAATTTGTAAGCATTTCTTCCCAAAGATTTAGCTTCAGATGCTGAAGTAGTGCCTATAGGATTGTAGGATTTATAGGTGGAAGGAACCTTAATGAAGATTAAGTAGATGCATTTTGTGGTTGAGTCCTACAAGGTAAACCTGCTTCCCCAAGGTCATATGAGTAGAAGTATCAAAGGCAGGATGTGATACCAGAATCTCTGAATTCTCTGAATTCAAAGATAGTGAGCCAACCAGCTATCCTGAATGATAAAGAATAGCCAGTATCAGTGAGTTGGTTTACTGAGACCATAGTGTCTAAATGGATGTATATTTTCAAGCCTGAAGGTCTAAATTCAATAGTCAGGACATTTCCTCAGGTGTGAAAGACATATCCACAGGTTAATCTGGAAAATTTCAGGCTGGTGCCAGGATATCAGTCTCACATTGACATAAAAGAAATTGTAACTCAGCTCTAGAAAAATCACCTAACAGCTAGTGTCAAAAGAAGTGAGCTTCTCAGTGTGGAAAATCAGTGACCCCTTAAAGGAGTTTTTGTTCTTCTCTCCCAATCATCTGGATGTATTTCTCTTCCTAGGTCTGTCAGAGTAAAATGGAGGCATTAACATAAAGTGGATTTCTGGAAACAAACAAGAAAGGAAATGCTGGCATTGAGAAACTGCTTAGAAGGTGCTAACCTCAGGATTCTCAGAAAGAAAAACCTTGAAATTCAATATTCAATCTATGGTGAGTTAAGTGGGTTGCATAGTGACTTCCTCATTTATTTTTCTTAAAGGAGGGAGATTTCCTATGGTTTCATCAGTGTAGAAAATTAATGGTATGGAAAATTTTCTCCATTATTACGAGCTTCAGATAAGTATCTGATACTTATCTGATACATATCTTTTACTAGATATGAGATCCTAGTCAAATCACTTAATTTTAATCTTAATTTTAGTTGTAAAATGAAGATAGAAATAGTAACTAACTTCCCTAATAGTTATGACGATCAAGTGAGTCAACAGTTTATCAAACGCTTAGCACAGTGCCTGGTTATTGTGTTGTTGTGTCTTTTCATTCATGTCTAACTCTTCATGAGCCTATTTGGGATTCCTCTTGCCAAAGATATGGAGTGGTTTGTGATTTACTTCTCTAGTTAATTTTACAGATGAGGAAAATGAGGCAAATACAATGAAATGGATTGCACAAGTTCGTACAGGCATTAAGTGTCTGAGGCTGGATTTGAACTCAGGTCTTCTTAACCTGGCACTGTCACTCTATTCACTGCATCATCTGGTTGACCCTGTGCCTGGAAGTTAATAGGTGTTATATAAATGCTTTTTCTATTTCCCCTTCAGTTCCCTCCAGGCATACAAGGTCTTTCAAGCTCTAAGTCATATTCTGCAACCACTGCATTTTACTGCCTTCCTGTAAATTAAGGTCTCATAGAGCCTGGAATTCTGAGACATTTAATGACTTACCCATGTTTCATAGTTTATACAAGTCATAGTTTATACTTGAATCCAAGATTTCTGGATTCCAGAGACAATTTTTCACCACTCATTGCATCATGTTTCTTATTGCCCTATATATAGTAAATATTTAATAAAGACAAATGTCTTTGTATTGGATTGGTTGGGAATTCATTAATGTAGGGAGCTCCTGGAGTAGAAAGCCCCTTTACTGAAACAGATTAAGAACTTCTTCAAAACTTAGAGAGCCACAAAGAGGCAGTAAGATGTTAAGTAACTTGCTCCTGGTCACCCACATCTCATCACTGTGACTTTTATATCCTCTGCCTTGTTGAATTTTGCTATTGTCATTTCTGTATAAGAAAAGGGATTTTACCTCACAAAGCCCTTAGCAAATGTCAAATTGTTCAACCTCAGAAACAGATGCAATATTATTCTTAGAAAAGGCAGTAAAGAAGTTGTATGATCATTCACCTGCTTGGCCCTTTCCCCCAAGGACCAAGGAGTCTTTTCAATTGTCATGCAATTAAAACATTCTATGCATGTTGTCTCCCTCTACTAGAATGTGAGCCCCTCAAGGGCAGAAATAGTGTTATTTCTCTCTCTTTATAGTCCCAGGAATTAGTACAGTGTTTGCACATATGGTTGTTGTTGACCAGTCATTTCAATTGTCTCCAACTCTTTGTGACCCCATTTGAGGTTTTCTTGGCAAAGATACTGGAGAGGTTTGTCATTTCCTTCTCCAGCTCATTTTATAGATGAGGAAATTGAGGCAAACAGGGTTAAGTGGCTTGACCAGGACCATACAGCTAATGTGTTCGAAATGAGAATTGAACTAAGAAAGGTAAATCTTCCTGATTTCAGGTCTGGAACTCTAGCCCTTATACTATGCACCTTTCCCTTGGCACATAGCAATTGCTTAATAAAGGATTTTGCCATTAATAAAGTATTATAAATTTTATTAATATTTGATATTCATTAATAAATTAATAAATAATTGATAAATGATTTATCCATTTCAGGCACTCATTGAATTATAGAAATTGATCTCACCAAATTCTTCTGGAACATCTTATGTATAATGCCCTGCTCAAGAATCTTCAATTGCTTGTTCCAGATTGTTTCCCTGAGTCAATTTTCTCCTCTTGGATCTTAGCAGGGGGGTAAAACTCCATGACTCCTTAATTTATACAACCAGCTTTTAAAAAATTGGACTTATTTGTAGGAGCAACTTGGACTTTGCCTTTCAGGGAGATCCCTGCATCCTTTTTACAACCTCCTCATTAAATATCCCTGGCATTTCACATTTATAGTCTCTTGTTAACATTTCCCACTGTGTTCTTTGAGATGTAGGTTGTCACCTGCTTAAATGACTCTAAAGCAACTAGTATAAAAATCTGTAGCTTCGAACAGGTGCATAGGCAGCACTGAGCCCTGCGGCTGAATGTATTAGAGACACAGAATCATCCACCCTTCATGAATCACATTTGTACCGACGCATGTACAGCTGGATGGGGATGGCAAATTTACACTTGGAAATGAGAATTCAAGGGGAAAAATGACAAGCTAAGCAATCCTCGAAATTCACTTGTCAGAAATAGCCATCAAAGGCCAGGGAGTGTTTCCCAATTGGGGAAATTAGGCCCTGGAACTAGATAGGGGCAGGGCCAGGGAGTGGAGGTGGGGGTGAGGGGATTGGATTAATTATCTACTGAAGAGATCCTGCAGCACCAACTGATGGCTACTCTAAATGAGGGCTAGAATCCTTTAGAGTTGAATTTTCTCCATACACAAAGTGAGCTTGAATAAAATATATAGCATATGCTGTAAGTATGTATGAATTCATCAAGGCAAATCAAGTCAACAAGGGATAATAAAGTGCCTATATGTGGCAGGCACTGTGCAAAGTGATGGGGATACAAAGAAAGGTAAAAATCCAATTCCTGCCCTCAAAGAGCAAACATTTCTTGTGTGTGTGTGTGTGTGTGTGTGTGTGTGTGTGTGTGTGTGTATTTTGGTATGAGGAATGCTTCATCTCTGCATAACTTGAATTCTGTCTCTGAATTTTGGATTTTATATTATATGTATTTCACATTTGAGCCAAGTGCTACACACACACACACACACACACACACACACACACACACACAGACATATATATGTATATATATATATATATATACATATATATATTATTATAGATTTGGAGCTGAGGGACCTTCAAGTTACTCTATATGAGCAAAATAGATTTTGAATTAAAAAAGATACTTAGTCCAACATGCTTCCACACAGGCCTTCATTTTACAGGTGTGAAAAATGGGATCAAGGCAATTAAGGAAATTGTCCAAGATTACATAGTCCAGAGTCAGAATTGGGATCTGGAGTCTCTGATTCCAAATCCTTTATGTTGCAGTGTTCATATTCATTATGCAAATGTATAATGCTGCATATAGACTTAAAAAAACTGTGCTATAATTGAGAACATAAATCAACAAACATACAAATAAAAAGTGTTTCCTGACCTCAGGTCACTGATTTTCTATTGGGAAAAAAATACTCACACAATAAGAGTTTTCATTTATGCAGGGTATCCCAAAAGTCTGACTAAAACTTAGTATTTAATAGTACTTTGAGGTTTGTGATTCTGTTTACATGTATTATTTCATTACATCTTCACAATAATTCTGAAAGGTAAATACTGTTGTTGAAGATGAAGAAACTGAGCTTGAGAATGGTTACTTAACCTGCTCAGTCATATATTGTAAGTGACTGAAGTGGGCTTCAAATTCAATCCCACCAATCCCAAGTCTCTGATACCCTTTAGTCCCTGGTCCCTCTACAACATCCATAAATAAACAAATAGTAGAAAAAGAAAGATAAATTAATAAATTTATAAAAGAATGAATGAATAAACAAATAAATCCATGAATTAATGAAAGAATAAGCAAACACATGAACAAATAAAAGACTAAACAAATAAATACTTAAATGAATGAATAAGTAAATAAATAAATGGCCATTTCTGGGAGGGGGAAAGTTTGTATTAAGCATTTACTATGTGTTAAATATTTTACGTTTGATCCTTACAATATCCCCAAAAGTGCTATTATTATTCTCATTTCAAACATGAGGAAATTGATATAAACAGAGTTTAAATGACTTTCCCAGAGTCATATAGCTAGTAAGTATCTGAGAATACAATGGAACTCAGTTTTTATTTACTTCAGGCCTAGTGGGCTATCCACTATACCATCCTGCTATCTTTAGGCACTGAAGCATTTACTGAGGAAAAGCAAAGTTTATGGAAGTCATTAATATGAAATAAGTCTAAAAAGATTGTATGTCTTTCATGACATCAGTAGGTTAGAGTCAAGTATTATGTCTGACTGGGGTTGATCAGACCAATGTGAGTTCAGAATGTTCTGCCACAGGTCAGACACAAATAGTCCTTGTGAACATCTGGGGTGATTTTGCTAACATTACACATCTTGAATTTCTTCTGGGCTAATTCAATTCTGCTTTGCTCACAGAGCACAGAACCTTCTCTGACGAGGGCATGCCATGTTGGATGGACCTGTAGTGTCTCCCATGTCATACAATTGATTCTAAAGTTCTTCAGAGAGACCTTGAGAATGTACTTGTATCACTTTTTTCTGGCCACTTCGAGAACGCTTGCCCTGTGTGAGTTCTCCAGAAAAGTCTTTTTGGCAAGTGTACAAATGGCTTTTGGACAACATGGCCAGCACAGTGGAATTGTGCTCCCTGCAGGAGAGTTGGAATGCCTGGGAGATCAGTTTGAGAAAGGATGCAGTGTCTTCTATTTTATCCTGCCATGTGATTTTAAGAATATTCCTAAAACAATTCAAATGAAAGCAAATTCATTTTCTTCCTGTGGGCTGGTATGCTTTTCAGATTTCACAAATCTATAAAGGTAAATGATACATAAATGTCAAACTCTAGATATTTCCCTTATTATTATTAAGGCAAGAGGGAGCCAACGAAGTTATATATGTAGAAGAGTGATGAGGTCAGACCTGAATCTCAAGTTGGTTTAACAACAGGTTGGAAAATGGGTCAGTAAGAAAAAGTGATACATAGGAAGATATTGCAATTGGACAGAGTAGAGGTAATGAAGATCTGAATTTGAGTAGGGCACTAGTCTGGATGCTCTGTGATCATGGGCAACTGAAGTTTTCAGCCTCATAAGTTTCTCATCTTTAAAATGGGTATAATTCTACTATGATTTACTTTGTTAAATTGAAGGGCAGTGATTTACCAATCTGAAAGTCTTTTATAAGTATGAGTTTCATTATTCAGATTTGTCATTTGGTTAGGGGAGGCTTTATATGAATGTATTTTTCCATACATGCTTTTTTGTTATCACTTAATAATGAACAGCTATCAGGTTCTATAAATTTTAGATTATTTCATATAGTATCTTTCAACAGATTGCCTTAATTAAATATGAAATGACTTTAATTTCTTCACATTTCAAAGAGGCGAGGGAGGATGAAAATTTGTCATGATTCCTTTATTTCCATATCCATTATAATATGCTGGTGAGAGGTGGGAGGGGAATACCTTCTTATGAGGGAATTGGAAAAGATTTAGGTTAAGAGCAAATAATTAAGTATAACACTGAAAGGAGCAAAAGTTCCTAAAAGACGTAACGAGAGAAAACATTCCAGAATGGGGGCACTTTTTAAGTGAATGCAAAGGCCTGGAAGTTGGAGATTAACTACAATAAACTCCACTTGTTTTCTATTACCTCTAGAAAGAACTATAAATCCTCTATTTGGCATTCAAAGCCCTTCAATACTTTGTCCCTTTCTATCTTTCCCATTTTGTTACTCATTATATTTCTCAACAACAAAGTGCTCTATAATCCAGTGGTGATGGCCTATTTCTGGTTTCTCTCACAATCACTTTATTTCTCAATTCAGGAAATTTTTAAGAGTTGTCCCACATGCTTGAAAGGTTCTCTCTTTTCACTTTCTTCTTATGGTTTCTCTTGCTTCCTTCAAAAATCAGCTAAAATCCTACCTTCTGCAAGAAGCCTTGAGATTATATCCCCCTTTCCCTGTTTTAAATGTAATTGTTATATTAAGAATATTTTATTTGTGTGTCATTATTTGCATGATTTTTCCTCATTAGAAAGTGAGCTCTTTGGGAGTAGAGCCTGTTCTTTTCCCTTTCTTTGTATTGTTAGCAATTAGCAATAGCATCATGCCTGGCCCACAGGAAGTGGTTAATAAGTCCTTGTTTAGGGGCAGCTAGGTGTAGTAGTATGAAAACCTTAGTTCAAGTCAGATCTCAGACTTACTAGCTGTATGACACTCATCAAGTAACAACCTCAATTGCCTGATCCAAAAAAAGCAAAAACAAACTAAAAAGTGTTTGTTGAGTGAGTAACTAAAAAGTGTTTGTTTTGTATAGAGAACAAAAAGTAAGCCAGTTTGGATGAAGTACAGTACATGAGGTGGTAATTATGTGAACTAAAGCTGGACAGATTTAAGGGACTGGTATACAGTGACCCAAAAATCATTAGCTTTTTCCAGCTTCTATACCACTAGTTAGGACAGGCAGGCAAATTGCCTGTCAAGTTCTAGAAGCTGCTAATGAAGAAAGATTTAGAAAGGATGAGAAACAGCTATGATACAGTCCCTGGTCAGAACAAGAAAGCAAAATGGATGGGTATACTTTCAAAGGTGACTGGCCTCCCTGCTGGGCAGAGACTAATCATTCAAAGAAAATGATAGAAAATGTACAATGGAGGATGTCTAGGCAAAATGATCTGTACTAAATAGGCCCCAGCAAGGACAGCAAGTGAGCAGCAGAGATATTGATAGTAAGGAAGCCAAATGAACATAGTATTGACAATGTGTTTGTATGTATGTGTGTGTTTTTGAGAAAGGAGAAAGAAATGAAACCAGAAACATAGAAAAAGAAAACAAGAAAAGAGATAGAGACAAAGAGACAGAGACAGAGACAGAAACAAAAGGACAGAGAAAAAAAAGGAGAGAGAGAAAGAGGAGAGAGAGAGGGAGGAAGAGGGAGAGAGAGAATGTTTCAGAATAATAATGGATTCCAGGAAAGAATGGCAAGCCCACTTTTTAGGCAAATAGGCCAGATCTAACTAGAAGCAACTCTCCAGTGATGAGTTTGAGTGAATATATGAGATTTTTTTAAAAAATCAAACATGCCCTGCAATATTTCCAGAAATCAGTTCAGTTAGAAGACAATGGGATAGAAATGCTAAAGGTCTGTGCTTCAAATCTATCTTTCAGCAGGATTTTTTATTTTAATGAAAATTTCAGAGTTAGATTTAGGCTCAGTATTAAGGGCAAGGAGAATTTAATAATGAGAGTTGCCTAAAAGTGGAATGAAAATATTGAGAGAACATTTTTTGCTTCAATTATTTCAATAAAGGTTGTATAAGCATTTTTGGGGAGGGAGTATGATATAAAAATATGTTCTCATTTATTGTATATTAGTCTAGATTTAGGCTTCTTAAGTTTTTGTGTGTTTTGGACCCCTTAAGCCTTCTAGGCAAAACTATAGTTGCCTTCTCAGAAATAAAACATATGATTAGAAAGGAAATAATTGGATCAAATTATCAAGATATGAAAGAAGGAGGGAAAGGAAGGAGAGCAGGAGCATGTGATGATGAGAAGAAAAATAGTCACCAATGATAACAGTGATGGCTACAGCAGCAATTAGGAATTTATTCCTGGACTTCAGGTGAAAATTGTGGTTGTTGATGGTCTCTGAAGTCTCTTGCAATTCCAAGAGTTTGTGGTTCCCAAACAAGGAAGCTGAGAAGCAATTCACATGGAAAATGATCTGAGGGCTTTATATATTTATAAAGCAACCTACATAACCAGTATATTAGTTAATATAAAAGGGTAGGGTTCAGATTGATTAAGGGGATATGATTAGACTTACATTTAGGATATCCAGAATTGAATAAGAATCGAACTCTTACATTTGTACATTGTTTTACGGTTAACAAAACACATTTCATATATCTTTGTTCACCTGATTTTCATAATTTCCTATGATATTGAGGCAGAGGAGAGAGGACACTAGAGAACATTATCCCCATTTTTTGGATGACCAGACGGAAACATGAAACGATCAAGAGATTTGTCTAACAAACTTGGAGCAACAAAGAAAGTTCCAGAGCTAAAGCTTAAACCAGTCTTTTGATTCCTAGAGTGGAAGTCATTTTGAAAACTGAAACAGCATTTTGGCTCAGTTATATACTTTTGTAGAGCCTTATGTAGAAAGAGACCTTTGGGCTCAATTCATCCCACAACAAATCTACTATAAATTTTTAAATGCTTTTGATAACATTTCTGTGAAATCTGCTAAAGATACCTAGATAAGATGTCTACTATGAATTAATGCTAAAATGCTGCTCAGTATTTTGAACCTCATTCATTTGAATACCCATCTGTCAGATGTAATCTTAATTATAAATTCTTAGAAATTATTAGTTCTCTCCAGATTATTGATGTGTGTATAAAGAAAAAGCAAAACATGGTTTTATTTGCTTTTAAACTGAATGTCAATGATCTTTGGGTCCAGAGGGGATGATCTTAATGGGACAATCTAGTTTATCTAAACTAATCCTGAGAACATTTATTCATGTTTCTTCTACAACTATTTGATCCCTTAGTAAATGGCTGATGTGAGCTACATACTAATGTGTCATATTATGACATAAAAATATTTTTTTCTCTTTGGGGTGGGGGGGGAGGAGGTGAAAACAATGAAAAATAATTTACTAAGCCCATGCTATATCCATATACCATGCTGGGAATAATCCTGCCCTCAAGGAGCTTATATTTTATCTGCAAATAGCAGGTACACAGGAATATTAGTTGAAGAAACAGAGGATATTTAACCAAAGAAGAGAAAACATAAAGGGGCATGCCATAGTCAGGTTCAAACATTTAAATGACTGACACATATTAAAGGGTATCTCCAATGATTTAGTGAATATAGTACCAGACCTCAAGTCAGAAAGATGCATCTTCCTGAGTTCAAATCTGGGCTCAGATTTACTAGCTATGTGACCTTGGGCAAATCACTTAACCTTGTTTGCCTCATTTCTTCATCTGCAAAATAAGCTAGAGAAGGAAATGGTAAAGCACTATAGTGTCTTTGCCAAGAAAACTCCATATGAGATCATGATGTATCAAACATGACTGACAAAAACAACAAATGTATTAAAAGATGTTTGATCCTGCTTGATCCTAGGCAACAGAAACAAACAATGATTGCAAGTTTCTAAGAATTAAAACCTGTTAAAAAGTAGAATTAACTATGTAGAAAGGTAATGGGTTTTTCCTCATTAAGCCTGGGTGACCATTTTTCAGTGGGATTATAGAAGAGATTCCTGCTTAACCCCACCTGGAGTACATTGAAAAAAAATCAGTAGAATTCAATGGAGAGATGAAATCAAAAGATCTTATTCAGATCCCACTTCTGATAGTTGGGTAAATAGCCTAGCCTTTATGGACTTGTTTCCCCATATATAAAATGAGGGTGTTGGTCTGAAATGGTTCCTTCCAACCCTAGATCCATAACCCTTTGAAGCTTCACACTCTGAGATTCTCTGAGTTTTCAGTAATCTCTTTAAACTGCCATTTCTTTATCTAGAAAATAGACCCAATTATCCTTACAATATCTACTTGACACAGTTGTTATAAGAAAAGACTTTTGTAAACCTTAAAGCATTATCAAAATGATTTTATTTTTGTAAAATATTTCAACAAAATGCACTTTATTACTTTCAACTACCATACATATCATTTGAAACTAGGTTACACATAATAAAAAGAAAAATGAAATGAGTTAATGAAAAATTACAGTTCATGATGAAACTCCATTATAACTTAATACATTGCACCTGTTTAACTGACAGCAATGAATGGCTGGTCCCGAAACTGAATGTACTTTGAACAAAACCTTTGATTTGAAAGAGCCTATTGACAATGCTGGTGTTTGCTTTATGGATGAGTAAAATGCTTAGTTTGTATATTGAGAAGCAAGTTGATAAAAAGTAATGAAAAACAGCTAAAACTTGAGTCAAAGAAATTGCGTTGATATCCCTTGATTAATACCTCTGTGACATGAATGAATGAAGCATCTGTTAAGTGCTTAATATATGTTACATACTGTACTAAGGACTAGGAATAGAAATAGGAAAGACAATCCCTATTCTCATTAGCTCATGTTGTAATGAGACAGATAACATCTATGAAGTTTCAGTTGCAAGCTTGAAGGAAAAGATCAGTTTTAAAAATTAGTATTATTACCAAATCAAAATGTTTATTGAGCGGAAAAATCAATATCCAAGGAGGACTGGAACCTGGAGGAGGAGGAATTGAGTGATACGGTGGGGAAAGTGGAGGCAGTAGTTAGGGTATAGGAGCATTGGTGGTGCTAGGCTTTATGAAAAGGTACAGTTCCTGCCTAGATACATTCACTCCATCTAGATGTATAGTTTCCCAGAGGAGGCATTTATTTAATTCAATTCCAGCTTCAGGTATGTATGTTTTTGAGGTATTTGTCTGATATTTATATTTTCCATATGTGATGAGGGAATTGGGCAATATAAAGAAACCCATGTTTGTTTCAAGTGGGGAAATAGTTCTAGAGATTTATCAGGGTAGAACAAAATACATACTTCCCTTGATGGTTAAGAGACAACTGGATTCTCAAAACAGGCACACAAAAACAGAAATGGTTTATGACAGTGAACGGATAGGAGAAAGGTGGCAAACTTGGGGGAGGTGAGGTAAGATCAGATATTAAGAGAGAAAACTTTGTGGAGAAACCCCCAGAAGTTTTTAGATTTAGTTAGGAATTGAGAGGATAAAGGTCTTAACTAAGCAAACAGCTCTGGATGGGGTTATAGGACAGCCAGGCAGCCCTATTCAAGGAAAATGGATGGCTTCATTGGGTGAGCCTCTCAGAGACATATTGAAAGTGAAATACTTGCTCTTAATGTTCGAGAATCTTTTGTAGTTTAGTTCTTTTACCATTCAATTGTCTATGAACTGGAGAAGGCATTTGGGGTAGCCTGAGGACATGATGAATGAAAATTCTAACAGGATGTAGTGGTCACACAAAATTGATAAGATCGCTGATATTGCCATAGTAATGGGCTTCAGTGAAGTGTATCTGCCCATCTTTATCATGCAGTTAAAGGGTGAGGCTTAACCAACTCCAAATGTCCTGATCTATATTTGTTTCTTGGACCTAGTTGGTTCTGGAGGAGAAAGTAAGACAGGTGACTTTGCCAAGTCCTTCTTCATTTATGTTCAATTCTCTTGCATAACATGGCATCCCTTCCCTGATGGTGCCCTTTGAGGAGAAAAAATAAATAAGATAGAGGTAGAAGTCATCTCCTTGAACATTTGCTTTAGCATCTGAAATCAGTCTCCCAACATTCTCATAAGTGAAGGATACAATTTTTAGGGTACAGTTACAAGACAGATGGTGATGTCTATTAACTACTGGACTGTTTTTTTTTTCTCTTTTACACACAACCAACACTTAGTATTTAGCTTAACACATTATAATCAGAAGTGTTTATCGATTGATTGCTTATTTCTTATGTTGCATCATTTGACAGTGGACTGGAAGCACTTCTCCAGAGGCTCTTGGATTCAGGGTACTGGATTTTAAAACAGGGAGATCTTAAATCCTAAATCCTGCCTCACCTGGACTAGACAGTCTCTGAGGTTTCTTATACCTATTGATGTATTATGCTATAATTTATTTGAAGTCATTGCAACATGTGTTTTGTAAGTGCTTCTTGTTTTCATGGACCTTCCCACCCCAAGGTCATTGAACTCAATCTGGAAGTTCAGAGGCATCTTGCCCAAGTCATTTTACAAATAAGGAGACTAATGTCTAAGGAGACTAAATGACTTTTCAGGGTCTCATAAGATAAGAGTTTTAGGTCAGATTTGATGCTATATACTTTAGTTCTACTGCCATGTTTTTCTGTCCATTGTATCACACTGCAAAATCTTCACATTTAGCAGCTTGAAGTTGCAAAAGAATCCCTGCTGCTTAGCACCATATCCAGTACACAATAAGTGCTTCATAAATGTTTATCAAATGATATATCCTAGCTCCATTAAACTTATTTCCACAATATCTCTCTTTCTCCAAAGGAGATTGTTATCTCTGCCTTTGTAGAGATCAAGAAAAAGGCTATGGGTAGCTGTTCAATCTCTTATTCTCCAATTTTCTAGAGAGGAGTTGTGCTAAAACTCTATCTATCTACCACATATCAGATATCGCTAGTTTAACAGTGTGGTTCTACTTAATTTTCCTGTCCACTCTAAAGAGTATGAGAAAAGGTAGGATGCTTTAGACTAGCTTAGCTCACTCCCACCAGATACTGGTTTCATACAAAACAATCTCAGATATATTTATTAAGCAAACAGAAAATGGCGAAGTTATACATATTAGTGCAGAGGTGAGAATACAAGGTTAGGTGAACTTTTCTACAGAGAATAAGATAAAATATTAGCTTAACCAAGAAGGATGATTTCCTTAGGGTAGTCTGTTCTTAGGAGTTTCTTGGGTTGTACATACTGGAAGTCAAGAAACATGTTGGGGCCATCTTCCCCATATATCTGCAGTTTTAGTTGTACATTCAAAAATGTTCTTTCTTCTCCTACAGGGGCTCTCCAAATTCCACTTCTTTTCACTCTAATTTCATATATGTGCAGTGTCTTGCTTCAACAATAATTCAGCTAATCAGGGCTCATATATGTTTGTCTGTCCTTTGTTCTTAAAAATGACCAAAATAGTACCAAGATGGCAAAGAAAAGAGAGAACCCTCTAAAGCCCTCCAAAATTATTTCCCAAAAAACAAAAAAAAATGCCTCAGAATTAACCAAATAAGGAAGCAGTTTGCCAGAACAGAAGGAAAAGTTTGTTTCATTGGGGTGGCAGGAAAGCAAGGTCCAAGTGCAACAGTAGCAACCATTGGTCAACCTGTTTCACTACAGGGGGATTACAGCAATGATTCAAGCTTGGAACAATCCATCAATGAGACCCTGTTCTTTTCTAAACTAGCAGCTGCCTAAACAACTAAGCAGTCTGTGTAGCACAGGAAGGACCCACTCCAATGACCCAACCCAAAACACAAATCACCAGTCAGTCCTGACCGAATTGTTGACCAGTAGTGAAGCCTTTCTTCCTCTCCAGACCTGTCAGCAGAGAGATCCTGTTTCCATATCAGTCCAGCAGTGGAGTCTCATCCCTGGGGCAGACCAACAAGAAGAGCCCTCCTCCAAGCCCAGCCACCAAAAAAAAAAAAAAAAAAAAAAAAAAAAAATCTTACCACAGGAACACAGCAATAAGGTTTCTTCCCTGGGGCAGGCCAATAACTAAATTCTACATCCAGGAGAGGTTAGCAGGGAGACTCCCTCCCCTACTATAAACCAAAAGGAAAGCCTACCTTCCAGGGAAAGCAAGAAACTAAGCCCTGAAGCCCAGTGAAGGCCAGAAGACCCAAAATCCAGTAAAACTAAAGCAAACCCAAAACCAAACAACAACAACAAATACCTTAGGACAGTGTTAATTGGGACTAGATTCTAACTTTTTTTTTTAATTAAAGCTTTTTATTTTCAAAACATGTGCATGGGTAATTTTTCAACATTGACCCTTGCAAAACTTTCTGTTTCAGTTTTTTCCCTCCTTTCCCCCACCCCGTCCCTTACATGGCAGACCTTCCAATACATGTTAACTATGTTAAAATATATGGCAAATCCAATATATGTATACATATTTATACATTTATCTTGGTGTACAAAAAATAGGATCTACAAGAAAAAAACCCTGAGAAGGAAAGCAAAATGCAAGGAAACATCAATAGAGAATGTGAAAATACTGTGCTGTGGTCCACACTCAGATCCCACAGGTCTCTCTCTGGGTATAGATGGTTTTCTTAATCACTGAACAATTAGAACTGGTTTAAAACATTAGAGACTAACTTTCACATAAAACACCATCACAAAAAAAGCAGAAAAAGAAAGAGCTTAATTATCGAAAATTATTATGGTAATAAGGCATGAACTTAAAAGAGGAAAAAGTGTCAAAATGGCTCCATATACATACACAAAGAAAAATTCAACTTGATCTCAACTCCAAAAAGCATTCCTGGAAGAGTTTTAAAAAGGCAGTAAAAAAAAGCAAATTAGAGAAATAGAAGGAAAGTTAGGAAAAGAAATGAATGTAATGTAAGAGAATCATGAAAAGAGCTAATAGGTTGGGAAATGATTAAAAAAATTACGAAGGAAAATAATTCTCTAAAAAAATAGAATTGACCAAATTGAAAATGAAGTATAAAAGCTGACTGAAGAAAATAATTCCTTAAAATTAAAAATTGAGCAGGTGAAAGCTTATAACCCTACAAAACATTAAGATATGAGTAAACAAAATTTTACAAAATGAAAAATAATAGAAGAAAAGATACCATTTCTCATTGAAAAAACAACTGACCTAGAAAATATATCTGGGGGAGATAATATAAGAATTTTTGGACTATCTGAAAGCCATGATACAAAAAAGTCTTCACAACACCTTTTAATAAATTGTTAAAGAAATCTGCCACGAAATATTAGAACCAGAGAATAAAATAGAAATTGAAAAAAATCTACCAATCACTGACTGAGATTCCCAAATGAAAACTTCCAGGAACATCATACTCAAATTTCAAAGCTCAAAGATCAAAAAGAAAGAATTGCAAGCAACCAAAAAGAAACAATTCAAATATCATGGAGTTACAGTGAGAATTACACAGGAATTGTCAAAGAACTGGAGGGCATGGGATGTAATATAATGAAAGGCAAATAAGTTAGGAATAAAACCAAGAATCATCTACTCATAAAAGTTGAGCAAATGGAAATTCAACAAGATAGAGGGCTTTCAAGCATTCCTAATTAAAAATCCAGAGTTGAAAAAAAAATACCACAAACTCAAGGAAAACATGAAAAAGTAAAAATGAAGCATGAAAGGGAAAACATAAAAAATTCAATAAGGTTTAACTATTTTCATTTCTATATGATAAAATAATAATTTTAACACTCAAGGACTGTATTACTTTAAGACCAATTAAAAGGAATACATGTAAAAAGTGGACATGGATATTAGGTAACCTTAATGGGATGATACCCCAATAAACAAAATAAAGGAATGAGAAAGAAAATTGCATTGGGAGAAGAAATGGGGAGATTGAATGGGGTAAAGTACCTCATAGAAAAGAGGCATAAAAAAGCTATTTTGATACAGAGGAAGATGGGGTGTTGATGGTGACAGGCAAAGATTAAACCTGATCCTCATTAAAAATTGGTTCAAAGAGGGAATAATACACTCAGTTGTATACAGAAATCTAACATCCTATAAGGAAGTAAAAAGGGGAAGAAAAGAGTATTGATAAAAGAGAGAAGAAATTGAGAAAAGTGGTGATCAGATGTGGAATACTTGTGAGGAGGGAAAGGGGAGAGACTAAGAGATGAAAATAAACAAAAGGAAAATAGCATGGAGGGAAATACACTGATAATAATTATAAATGTAAATGGGGTGGACTCACCCATTAAGCAGAAATAGATACCATAATAGATTAAAAAGCATAATCCTACAATCTGTTTCTTACAATAAATACATTTGAAGAAGAGATAGACTAAATAGGAGCTGAAGTAGAATCTTTTATGCTTCAGCCAAAGCAAAGAAAGCAGGGTTAGCAATTGTGATCTCAGACAAAGCAAAAGTAAAAAAAATAAAATAAATAAGCAATAATCTTATTCAAAGAGATAAGGAAGGAAACTTGCTGAAAGGTACTATAGACAATGAAGTCATCTCCATACTAAACATTAATGTACCAAATAGTATAGTATCTAAATTTCTGAAGAAGTTGAATGAGTTAAAGGAGGAAATAAATAATAAAAACTATACTAGTAGGAAATGTCAACCTTCCCCTCTCAGAACTATATAAATGTAACTAAAAATAAAGAAGAAAGAAATTAATGAGGTGAATGGAATTCTGAAAATTTAAATATGATAGATATCTCAAGAAAGCTGAATGGGATGCATCAACTTATACAAAAAACGACCATGTATTAAGACATAATAACCACACAACTAAATATAGAACAGAAACAGTACACACAGCCTTTTCAGATCACAGTACAATAAAAATTACACTCAATAAAAGGCAATGGAAAAAGAGTTCAAAATTAATTGTAAATTAAATAATCTAATCCTAATAAGAAGTATCAACAAATCACAGAAAAAAACTGATAATTTCATTAAAGAAAATGGCAATAATGAGACAACATATCAAAATTTATGGGATGCAATCAAACCATTATGTAAGGGAAAGTGTATATTTCTAACTGCTTGCATTAATAAAATAGAAGGAAACAAAAAGAGATCAATGAATTAGGCATGCAACTAAAAATACTAGAAAAAGAACAAATTAAAAGTCCCCAATTAGACAACCAATTAGAAATCTTGAAAATCCAAGGAGAGGTTAATAAAATTGAAAGTAAGAAAATCATTAAACTAATAAGACTAGAAGCTGGTTTTATGAGGGGGAAAACACAATAAAATAAATAAAACAATGGTTAATTTGATTTAAAAAAGAAAAGTAGAAATCCAAATTCACCCTTTTCATTTTTAATACCAGTAAGTTCACCAAGAATAAAGAAGAAAATAAAACATTTGTAGGGAGCTATTTGACCCAATTTTATGCCAATAAATTTGCCAACCTAAATAAAATGGAGGAATATATACAAAAATATAAATTACCCAAAATATCAGAAGAAATACTTAAATAACCCAAATTAGAAAAAAAAAATTAAACACATTATCAATGAACTTCCTAAGAAAAAAACCCACAGGTTCAGATGAATTTGCAAGTGAAATCTACCAAGCATTTAAAGAATAATTAATACCAATAAATTATTATTTATAAAACTAGGAGTCCTAGAAAATTCCTTTTACAACAAAAATACAGTGCTAGTTCCTAAATTAAAAGAGTCAGAGAAAAAAGTATAGACCAATTTGCCTAATTAATATTGACATAACAATTTTAAATTTTAAAAAATTAAATAAATTTAAAAAGAGACTACTGCAATATATTTATTGCAAGGATCCTACACTATGACTAGGTAAGATTTATGCCAGGAATGCAGAGTTGGTTCAAAATTAGGAAACCTGTCAGCATAATATAATTATCTCAATAGGTGCAAAAAAAGCTTTTGATAAAATATAGGACCCATTCCTATTAAAAACACTAGAGAAAAAAGGAATAAATGCAACTTAAGCTAAAATTGTAAGTGGTATTTTATCTAAAGCCAGCATCATTTGTAATGTGAATAAACTAGAAGTCTTCCCAATAAAATTCAAATGAAAAAAGGATGCCCATTTTCACTTCTATTTATAATATTGTACTAAAAATGCTAGCCATAGCAATAAGAGAAGAAATTGAAAGAATTAAAATAGGAAATGAGGAAACAAAATTATCATTCTTTGCAAGTGATAGTATACTATATTTTGAAAATCCTAGAGGATCAACTGAAAAAACTACTTGAAATTATTAACAATTTGAGTGTCACACTATACAAAATAAATTTAAATAAATAATTGGCATTTCTATGTATTACCAACAAAATCCATCAATAAGAGATAGAGAATACAAAATTTTACAGTTTTCCCAGCAGTTTTTTGTCAAATGATGAGTATTTTTTCCTTCAAAGCTTGGATCTCTAGAGTTTTGTTTTTTTTTTTAATCATGAGTGTTTACTATAATGTAATTTGTACCTAATCTGTTCCACTCATCTACTACTCTATTTCTTAGCCAGTACCAGATTATTTTGATAATTACTGTTTCATAACACAGCATTGTATTAGGTATTATGACATATTTGGGAACCTACCTACCAAGACAAACCCAGGAACTGTATGAACACTAATATAAAATATTTTCGATATAAATTAAGTCAGATTTGAACATCTGGAAAAAATATTAATTGATCATAGGTAATCAGAACCAATATAATTTTTAAAATGTTAACTCTATCTAAAAGTGCCATACCAATAAAACTATGAAAAACTTATTTTATAGAGGTAGGAGAAATAATAACAAAATTCATACTCAAGGATATTAAAGGAATCACTGGAGAAAAAAAACAAGTAAAATGTGATCCATTTATTCCAAATTTCAAACTGTGTTATGAAATAATACGAACTGAGAAGGTTTTACCACAAGTCAGACATAAATAATCTTTTTAAATATTTGGAATGGAGACTTCTCTAAATTTACACATCTCATGTTTTTTTGAGCTAGTGCAAAGGACCTTGTTTGATGTGGGCACACCATGCTGAGCAGTCCTGTGTCTGTGTTTGTTAGGTCTAGCAATCAAATCCAAAGTTCTTCAGAAAGACCTTGAAAATGTACTTGTAACTTTCTTTTCTGATGTCCTTGTAAATGCTTGCTTTATATGAGTACTCCATAAAATAGTCTTTTAGGCAAATATATATATATATATATATATATATATATATATATATGTTTGACATTTGAAATGTGGTTATATCTATCTCCATGTATATAGCATTCAAAGTCACAGGACTGTCCTTCCAAAATGACCGCAAGCATAAGGAGTGAATAGTGTCATAATAAAATCATAAATCTAGAGCTAGAAAAGACCTCAGAGGATTTCTAGTCCAATTCTTCCATTTTACAAGTAAGGAAATTTTCTTTATTTTTTTGCCAGAATCAAGATTGGAAACTGGATCCCCTGACTCCGAAGTCAGTGCTATAGGGAGAAAAAGGTTAAAGCAAATCAAACCAAAAAACCAAAAAACAGACAAACAACAAAAAAACAAAACAAAACAAAACAAAAAAACCCCAATAAGCAAACAAAACATTGTAAGCAGAACACAATTATTTAGGAAAAATGAAGCCAATCATAGAAATTTAAGAATCATCTTATCCAAGTCTTCATTTTATAATGGAGAAAATTAAAAGCTATAAAAATTAAAATATTTCATAGATAGAACTCCAGTTGGTTGTCTACCTATTTGGTCTAAGGTATCAAAATTTGGATGAAGTGAAGTGATACAGTGCACAGAGTGCCAGTGCTAGGATCAGAAAGATTCATCTTCTTGAGTTCAAATCTGTCCTTCAGACATTTATTAGCTTTCTAAACCTATACAAGTCATTTAACTCTATTCACCTCAGTTCCTCATCTGTAAAATGAGTGGAAGAAGGAAATGGCAAAATCCCCAAACTGGCATCATAGAGAGTTGTGCATGACTGAAATAAAAATTTAGAGGGGCCCCAAATCTCCACACTAGGTTATATTTTTTGTCTTAAGGGACACACTTTATAGAAGTTCCATTCCATGGAGTGAGTCTTCTTCTTTGCCACAGGTGAAAAAAAAAAAAAAAAGGAAATGATTTGCATGTAATGTGTTTTTGCCATGGCAGCACAATAGTTGTAAGAAGTTGGTTCAGGTTTTTCCTAAGCTTCTCGCCTATTTTATGACTATGAATAAATCCAAAATGACTCATTTTGTTCAGGATAGGGAAGTTTGGATTATCTTTTACATTTTATTTCTTACATTTCCATTACCATAATGAAAGAGAAGAATGTGTTTCTTGATTTTATTTACTAAGGGAGAACTGTATTTCCGGGATAAATTGTAATTGTTCATGTCTGGCTTATAAAGTAGTGCTTGTCTGGATGAGGTATGAAAACTACAATTGTCAAACACCTCCTCTGGTCTCTGTGATTATAAGTATGCTTGAGAGTCAGCAGGGCCCATTGGACAGCCCACCAATGTAGGAGGGCTGGAGAAAATTATGCCAGAAGCCCAGGAGCTATTGAGCCATCGAAACGGTTTCTAGAGTTCCTGACCTACACAGCTTGAGCCAGAAATGTCAAAAACTGAGAAAATAGTTCTTTCAAAAGGTTCAAACAGGAAATAGACAGAAGCATTGATTCTGTGGGTATTTTTATGTTTCTAAACCTATACCCTCAAAAAAAAAGAAAAAAAAATGATGTATTGCTATCAATAGATTTGAGAAGACCTATATCCACTTTCCATCTCTGACACTTTCTAGATCCATGACCATGACAAAGTCTGCTATCTGACTCTGTTTCCTTATCTATAAAATGGGTCCCAGAATATCAGGAACCTCTAATACCATTGGATTGTTTATATTAGATAAACTTAGATAAAGTAAATTATGAAATTTAAAGTGTAATGTGACAGATTTTTTAAAATTACTAAGTGGAAGGTGTCCTATAGGCATGTATTTTACTTTGTTACTCTCTAGATCAAAAAGTTCTAGAGTCAACCTATTTTCCCCAGAATAAAATACAAATTTTTCTGTTTGTCACATAAAACCCTTCATTATCTGGCTTTAGATTATTATTATTTTACAGCTTTTTACAAAAGAATAAGTCCTCAAGCTATAACAAGAATAATTACAGAAACATTTGCTTTACCATTTCTGGACACATTACTCTCTATAACACCTCTAGTGTGAGTGGAGGGATTTAGGCTTGAAATTTAGGTGAAGACTAACATTATTCCCACAAGATTGTTGATGGTCCTTCATTCTCAAAGAGAAACAAAGACATGATGATGGTCTTGACTTGTGGGTGAATTGGATTTAAATGAGAGCAGTACAAAGTCATAAGTCTTACTCTCTCCCCCATAGTTGCTGTAAATCAGTAATGACAAAGATGAAGATAATCAGAGATGGCCCAGTATAATCCCACCAAGTTCATATCCAAAGGTGTCAGCACGTTGCTTCCTGTTGAGCTGGAGTCTCCAGATGATGAATTACTGTTCTTTGTTCTTTATTCCTTCAGTACCTGTGTAACCTGAGCTAGATTTCCTAATTCTTACATTCTTAGGACTCAGGCTCCTGGACTTTGAAAATTTCATAGTTGGAGGCCCCTCTTTTTCTGCAGCAGAAGCTTTCAATGAAGGAATCATCTCATTCTATCACTAGATAAAAAAATTGCAAAGAGAGATGATGGGAATTTATGCAGACCCTTTGGAAATAGATATCATTTCTCTCAGATATCATCATGATATTCTCAGAAGTAGCTCCATAAGATCTTTTATGTGAGAAACCATCTGAGTAAGCTGATGAGATCTGCCAGATTCCCATTACATTTGTACTTTTACAAATTCCCATTAGTAAAATGTCATCTTCTAGAGGACAGAGACTAGTTTTCATGTTTGAATTAATATGCTTAATGCTTAACACAATACCTTTCACACAATAAGCAATTTTTCATTGTTTCTTGAATTGCTTTGAAGAAGCATGCTAGATTTGAATGAAGAGAATGCTATTTCACTTGAGAGACAGGCTTTCCCTAGTTTTGCTTTGGTTATACCATTCCCAGGACAGTCCTGCCTCATCTTATGTTTTCTACAATGTACAGCCTTTCTTTGAATGGGAAATAAAAGGAAAGTATATTCTGAGACTTCCCAGAATGGAAAAAAAAAACACATCAGAAATTCTTCCCAGTCCATTTCCTTATGCTATTTTCAGTAGCTTTCTTTTGATTTATTATGCCAATGTGTTATTAAAATAATGAATTCTGTTTAGTACATTACATTTAACATAGCATACATAAGGAGGCAAGGTGCATCTGCTTGCTATTCATCAAAAATTCACTAACAAAGCTTGATTAATAGCATTTTACATATTTACAGTGAGGATGAAAAGCATAATAAAATTAAACAAAAGGGAAGGGCAATAAATTATGAAAATGCATTCATACAATTCTGATTGAAGTGTGGAATAGATAGTAAAGAGACATCATTTCTGTTCATCAAAAATTGTACTGTCAAAGAAAAATGCATTTGGGGAGAAACTGTATAGAGGCATCTAAAGTCATAGGTTTTTGTAAGCGACATCTTTCTTGCATTTCTTTCCTCCTTTGAAAAATTAGGTGTCTCAGAAGGTCTCCTTTCTATGACATAGTATGGTATCAAACTTGGTGGTGATTGATGACCCTTCCTAAAAGTTTTATTCTCTCTTTTTAGCTTAAAAATCTCTTTGATTAGCTCTGTGGGTATTCAGATAATTACACCAGTCCTTGTTAAGTACATCTTATCCCTGATTTGTATCATAAAAATCCTATATTTAATCATAACAACAATAACAAAAATAACTATGACAATAACACACATCTATATATATATGTATATATATACATATGTATGTATATATATGAATATTATATATATACATATATATATATATATTTTCATTTGATTCTTACAACCCTATGAGGTAGGTACTGTTATTAGCCCTATTTTATAGAAATGGAAACTGAAATCAGAGTTAAATGCCTTGCATAAGCAATTCACCCAATTGGTAACGTTTGAATAGAGTTCTCCCTGTTTCCAATTCTAGCTTTCTATCTAATGTAAAATCAGTGCTGGCCAAATTCTCTTCTTGGGCTCCACCTTCTTAACTGTTTTCTTCTCAAATATTCCTTTCTCCTCTGAATTTCTTGTTACTGATGAACAGCCATGATGAAAACTCTCTCTAATGCCTGCAGTTTTCTATTGTAAGATTTTGAAATCTTTTATAACTTTCTCTAATAAATTAAAGGTAGTTAGGTGATACAATGGATCCTGTCTGGACTTCAAATCAGAAAGACCTGAATTTAAATCCAGATTTAACTCTTTTCTATATGACATAGGATAAGCTATTTACCCTTTTTGCCTCACTTTCCTCATCTGTAAAATGTCAATAAAATAGTACTTCCCTCACAGTGTTTTTAAATGACTATTAAATCATTTATTGTTATTATTATATCAATAATCAGATGATTTAATGAGTTCTTTGTAAAAACACTTAGCAGAGTGTCTGGCATATAGTAGGCACTACATAAACACTAGCTATTTGTTATTGTTATTGTTATTAAATTGTTTCTATCTTCTCACCTATGAATATACAAAGTAAAGATTAAACCCATATTTCAGTAAAAGGTTCAGATATATTGAGGTATGGTAGTCCATTACCTTATGATTAATGGATTTCAATTTAGGTCATTTAGAGAATACCAGTACTTCAGATAAAAGTTGAACGACCAATTAATATCCGTAAATTCAGACTTGCAACTAGAGGAATTCTATCAACCCTATGTTTAAGCTTACTTGTGTTTGGAGTAAGAAAGGTGGACTATGTTCAGTATAAAACTTCACATTTTCTGAAATATGTAAGCTGAGTATGATATGTGTGGAGAGCACTCCTTTCTGGAAGCAATTATATATATCGTATTTTCATAGAGCCAGACAGAGATGGGAACCCAATGGTTGGGCTTGAAATAGTTATATGTATCTTTCCTTATACATGATGTAAGTGACTGATAATATCCATGGTTCATACATGATTTAATATATCTGCTAGATCAGTTTAGGCTTTGTTGCCCTTGAAATTCTAAAGCTGATTAGCCCCCCCCCATCATGGGCACCTAGACAATGACGCCCTGGTATGTTCTGGTAGACTGAATCTTACCTCTCTTGCAAACACATGGTTTATTATAATATTAATTTTAAAAGATTTAATGAAAGTAGCAAAAGAAAGCATAAATTTTATGTGTAATTATTAGTCTAAAATATATATGCAAATTCCTTTGCATAAGTATACCCTCTGTTCCATATATCTTTTCCTAGCTCTCCAATGACTGGTAATTCTCTCTCTCTCTCAATCTCTCTCTCTCTCTCTCTTCTCTCTCTCTCTCTCTCTCTCTCTCTCTCTCTCTCTCTCTCTCTCTCTGTCTCCCTATCTCTTTCTCTAGCTTTTCCTCTTCTCTCTGTGTTTCTTCATCTCTCTCTCCCCATTCTCTCTGCTTCCCTCTCTTCTTCCTCCATTTAATCCTAGTACCTTCCCTCTCTTGATTATTTCCAATTGATCCTGTTTGTTCACATTTGCTTACATGTGGTCTCTCTCATTATAATGTGAGATGCTTGAGAACAGGGACTCTTATTTCCTTTCTTTGTATCTATACTACTTAGCCCAATGCCTGATAGATAGTAAGAGCTTAATAGTATTTTATTAACTTTTTCTCTTCCCTCTACCCCTTCCTCCTTCCCCTCCTTTTCATTAAGGATGAAATACTAAGCCTTAGAGAATGCCCAAAGACACATAGGTATTATCTTTCAGCATCAGAATTCTTATTTAGATCTTGTTACTCTAATTTCAACACTTTAAAAAAAATTCTCTGTAATACCTTGGAGAGTGAGCAGCTATAATGGAGTCTCCAAGCTAGATTCAAAGTACTTTTCCCTTATCCTACTGTTTGTGTGATCATAGTTAAGTCTTTTTAAGCTCTCAGTGCTCTAGGCCAATAATGTCAAGCTCAAATAGGATCCTTGCAGGCCACCTATTGACTTTGTCTTAAAATATTATATTATCTTTATAATTGGCTTTTTATTTTTGTTAAAAAAATTTCCCAATTACATTTTAATCTGGTTCTGGGAATACTTCAGAGTATTATGGGATGCACACACACATTTTTGAGACTTCTTTTGACAACTAAGATATTAAATTGAAAAGGTGCTGATTAGTATTAGCAGACTAGGAGTTCCATAGAACTCTAAAATCACAGGCTCAGTCACTATCCCTATTTGCTTCTTTGAGAAATATGGGTGTTTTTTTTACAATGATTTGCAAAGTTCATTATACACTTAATGAAGCATTTCTCATTAACTCCAAATCATTTTGAACATCTAGAAGTATAATGATACTTCCCTGTCCTGGTGAGAAAGATCTACAAGCATTGTTAACTATATAGGCCTTTTTAAAAAAATAGGCTTGAGAGAAAAAAAAACATATTTCCCCCCCTTAGATTGCTTCTTTATTGATTTTCAACCAAAGAGCAGCCCATACTGAATAAAGATTCAGTACACATAGGGTTCAGTGAGGCATTAAAATATAGCATGTTGATAAAGGTAATCACAAAATGCAAAACAGAAAATAAATAACTAGGATTCAGGTAAGAACATGTGATCCCAATCATTGACTGGGAAGAAGGAGGTAGTGGCTGGAATGGGCCAAGAAAGTGGGGGGGGGGATAGTAAGGAGAAGTAGAGAAGAGAATGACAGTCAGACAGAGACAGAAATAACAACAAAGACAGAAACACAAAGAGAGAGATAGAGAAATAGAGATGCACAGAGAGACAGAGACAGACACAGACACAGAGAGATAGAGTCAGAGAAATAAAGATGCAATAAAGACAGACAGACACACACACACACACACACACACAGACTCAGAAGGCCAAAAATAAAAAAAAAGGAGTCCAGTTCTTCCTTTGGGTGAAGCATGCCATATTGCAAAGATCTGTTTTTATAACTGATCAGAAAGGTTTGTTTGGAATAAGATCTGTGGGGAATAATCATTCCTCACTCCTTTCTTCCCTGATACAAAAAAGGAAGAAAGAGAAAGGCTGGTTTAATCTACTGTGAACATTTCTTTGTGCTGGGGAAAGTCATTGGTAAGTAAGAGCACAATTAGTCTGACCTTGAAAGTTGCCAATCTCTTCCCAGGGACAGGAGTGGCAAATTCAGCAAGTAACCTGCACAGACAGAGATGGGCACTCCGGCATTTCCTACACGTTCTTCTGATGAATTTAATCTTCACTCTGTGAACCTGCTGGGGAAAATGAGAATTCTTGTAGTGAGCTTGCTTGTTTTGAAAGTCCAAAAATAAAAAAATAAAAAAAAAAACAATAAAGAAAAAAAAACACTTAGTTACTGCAAAATTTGGTTTTCTTCTTTTTCCTTTCTATTTATTATTGCATAATGGAAAGAATGCAAATTTTCATTCATTCACTCATTCATTTGTTAAACAAATATTTAATAGAGACTATTATATGCTAGTCATTGTGTTAGTGACTAAACTATGTGCACTAGAGGCACCAAGGAAAAACGAAATAATTGTTGCCCTTAGTTATCTTACACTTTAGATAAATACCTAGGGAGAACATTTTAAAAGTTTTTACTATGTGCTTACTACTGAGGGATGCAAATACAAACAATATAACGGCCCTCAGGGAGTTTACATTCTATTGAGAGAAGGCAATAGTCTGGGAAAAATGGAAGTAAGATGCAATAGGGGAGGGTATCTGCAGGGAGAAAAGATACTAGAAAAGTGATGGAGAAGAGTTCAGAAAAATAAGTTAAACCATGAATGAAATGAGCATGGCTGTGGTCTTCCATGAAGTGAATCTGGGCAGGAACTCACCAATTCTGAGACCAGATATTAGGGAAGAAGCATTTGTAGTATGGAGAATCTTCTGGAGGAAGGTAGACAAAAGTCCATTCGGTAAACTGAGCTTTAAAGTAATACTGTCTAAGACTATTCATAATTCAGAGAATAAATCTGAGATCAAGAGTATCTCCACATTTTACTAGGGAACTTAAGTCTAATCTCAAATCCATCCATTCAACTCAATTGTGCAAGTATGTCTGGAACCTATTTTATACCAGGTACTATTTTAACACAACCTCTTTTGTGGAGAAAAAATCTTGAAGCCAGGAGACTTTCTTTTGGCAGGATTTTTTTTAACCCTACACTTCTTAAATTTTGATGGTTGTGGATTAGGGTAAGTGATACAAGGAGAAGGAGTCATTACAATCAAAAGAAAAAAAAAATTGCAGGACCATGGAGAGTGGTTAGCAGAGATGCAGCAAGATGGAACAACTGTGATGATTCTTGAGACAAGACAATGAAGTTAATTGGAGTGTACTCTAATTTGGGCAAAATTTAAGTTGTTGATTAAATAATCTTCTAGAAAGGAACAAGTGACAAACTTTTCCTTTTTTTCCATTCTTTTAGGTGATAGTTGGATGTCTCTAGTTATTTACTCACCCTGACTTCTTGCTGCATTTGTCTATCATCCCCAGGCTGTTTGGAGACAGTATCTAGGTAATTAAGCAGCACAATTTTCCTCTCTTAAATATTCACTTGTATTTATATCCTCAAAGCATGTGATAAAATGAAAAAAAGTTGGCCAACATAAATTACAATTATTTGTTGCTTGTTGCTCATTTTTCACACACAGATATAAGAAATAAAGAGATTTGTCTCTTGGAGGGAAACATGATGATTGGCTATATTGCATTAGGATACCTGTAGTAGTCAAGTGAAAGGAGATATATTCATTGTTTAGAGAAGGGAGGCATTTTCCCCATGTAGCAACTTAACTGGAAGAATAGCCACTGTGTTAGTGGATAAGAAACTGAGACTAATATACTTCTGGCAAAGATGTTACCTAGTAAAAAGTCACAGAAGTGAGACCAAAAGTTAAGATGACACCATTATTCCCCAATAGTAATATCCCTGAAGAGGGTATTGCTAAGGAAGCTTAACCCACCTAAAAAGAATACAGTGTGAGTTTCCTAGATATATGGTCAACCTTCTTCTCCCTATAATGTGATTGACCGCTTAGCCTGCCTTGCTCACCAGTATCACGTAGTGGTTATTCAAGGTTATGAATAATTATCTTTTAAAAACACAGTCTGTGATTTCATTACTGGTAAGGAATCATGTTCTTTCAGAGCAGATCAGTAACTCTGAAACTCATAATTTTAGAGATATTTTCTGGGAACAGTGACTAGCTAAATGAGTTACCAAGGTCACACAGCAAGCACGTCGATAGGTAGATAGATAGATTGATTGATACATGTACAAATATAGATAATGACATAGATTTAAGTAGATATATCTACTTTTATTTCATATTTTATGTAGAAATAGCTGTGTGTATCTGTGTGTGCACATACACATAATCTAATAGATTATTATATATAACATTATATTGCCTCATTTCTTTTTTAAAAAGATTATTTTTTTTCATTTATTTATTTATTTTTAATATACAGTACTTTATGAATCATGTTGGGAGAGGAAAAAAAACAAAAGGATAAAAACCATTGGAGAAGAAAAATACTGAAAAAAGATGTCAATGCAGCACCTGTTGATTTACATTTGTTCTATATAGTTCTTTCTATGGATGCAGAATATTCAGAATATTTTCTAATCAAAGTTTATTGGGATTGGCTTGGATCACTAAACCACTGAGAAGAACCAAATATTTCATAATTGATCATCACACATTCTTGCTGTTACTATGTGCATTGTATTCCTGGTTCTCCTTTTTTTTTTTTTTTTTTTTTTGCTCAGCATCAGTTCATGTAAATCTTCCCAGGCCTTTCTAAATTTAAAAGTTTTTTTTTTTTTTAACAAATTAAAAGAGTGGGGGAAATGAAGAGGTTTTCAGTATTAGATACGGCTAACAGAGGAATTGATAAAAATTGATCCCTGAGGCTGACAGGGAGAAGGCATTGATAGAGATCAGTTTAGTTTCATTGTCCCACCCCTTGGGGAAATGGTCCAGTCTGAAATTCAAGTTATTTCATACTACTAAGACCCATCTTCTGTGAAGGTTTCAAGCAGTGTCACTTTGTCATGCCCTGTCAGAAATCCTATGACTTTGAGGTTATAATGGGGTTATGGTACATGCCATAACTGCTGCCCTCCTTTGGGTCAAAAGAAGAGACTCTGCTTAATGGTGTCTTTTCCCTTTCCCTTCTCCCATGTCATATGGGATCTATCCTAACTCCTTTATGCTTTTTAACCTCACTTCTCCTCATACCTAACTAGCTCTTTAAGGGTGATAAGTCCCTTTCAGGATTTAGCCTGCCAGCTAAAAGAATGGACCAACCTCATGGGGTGCTCTTTTTCTACTGAGTAATCAGTCATGAGTTCCACTGGGAACTTGTCTTTCATATGCTCTCCCACTCAATTTCATATTTTCCATTCCTGGTGTTTATTGTAGCTGTTCATTTTGTCTGAAACTTCTTCCCTAAATAAGCTTTCTTCTGGTGTCTACAACACCTATACCGTGTTGGTTCTTGAACCATATCACTAAAGGTTTTGTTGAAAAGTTTTGCATCAATGTTTCATTGGCTTATACTTGTCTGTCTCTATTTTTGTTTTTCCTGGTTTAGATATCAAAACCATATTTATATTAAAGTAGAAATTTAATAAGACTTCTTTCCTACTTTTTCAAATAGTTTATGCAGTACTGAATTTAATTGTTCTTTAAATATTTGTAGAATACATTTTTAAATCTAGTCATGAGGATTTTTCTAAAGTAGCTCATTTATGTCTTGTTCAATAAGACAGAATTACTTAAATATTGTTTTAAAAAGTTTCCAATTTATTTTAATCTATATTTCCAAGACTCTTTAGTGAGTACAATTTTTATTGCATTATGGTCTAAAAATGGTACATTTAATAGTTTTGCTTTTCTGAATGTTTGTGAAGCTTTTATTCCCTAAAATGGTTGATGTTTGTGAAGGTTCCATATGCAGCTGAGAAAAGGGTACATTTTTTTATATTACCATTCAATCTTCGACAGAAGTCTATCATCTCTAACTTTTCTAAAATTATATTCCTCTCCTCAACTTTTTCCTATTTATTTTATGGTTAAAATTTTCTACTTCTGAAAGGAGAAAATTGAGGTTACCACAATAATAGTTTTGCTATTTTCCCTCATATAACATTTAACTTTTCCTTTATGAATTCAGATACTATGATATTTGGTGCATATGTATTTAGTTTTGAAATGATTTTATTCTATGGACCATATCCTTAAACTGTGGTTCATGAATCCATATGAAGTCTCATAACTAAATGTGGCATTCATGAAGTTGTGATTCATTATCAATAAATATTTTATTTTTATGCCTATTTTATATTCCTATATAGGTAGGGTAATTTCAGAATTTCTTATGATCATGAGTGGAAAAAGGTGAAAAACCCTGTTCAATGGTATGTTTTAGTAAAATGTAGTTTCCCTGATTATATCTTTTAAGTACATCTATTTTTGCTTATGCTTTGAAATCACAATTGCTACCCAGGTATTTCAGTTGAAACATAGTAGATTATACTTCTTCTAATGCATGTCTTTCTTACTCTTACCATTTTTTAAATTAATTACCACAGATGCATATATTCTCCTAATTTTACTTATAATTATCAATTTTTTAAGAGTTACATGTATCATTTTCCCATACAGGAATGTAAACTTTAACTTTATTAAGTTTTTTTTATTATTTCTCTTTTTTATTTCTCTTTTTTGTCTCACTTGAGTCTTGTCCTTGAGAGTCAACTTTTTATATAGATATGATTTAATTTTATTTTATTTCTAAAACATATGTATGGCTAATTCTTCAACATTAACCCTTACATAACTTTCTGTTACAGATTTTCCCCTCCAACTCCTCACCCCTCCCCTAGATGGCAGGATATCCACTACATGTGAATTATGTTAAAATTCTTGGCAAATTGATTATATGTATACATATTTCCAAACTTATCATTGTTGTGCAAGAAAAATCATATCTACACAAAAGACATATGATAAAGGAAACACAATGTAAGCAAACATCAATCAAGAGTATGAGAATGTTATGTTGTGGTCCACATTTCACATCCCTCTCTCTGGGTGTATATAGCTTTCTTCAGTGAACAATTGGAAGTGGTTTGAAATATTTCATTGTTGAAGAGAGCCATGTCCATCAGAATTGATCGTTATATAATATTGTTGTTGCCGTGTATAATGATCTCCTGGTTCTGCTCATTTCACTCAGCATGAGTTCATGCAAGTCTCTCCAGGCCTCTCTGAAATCGTCCTGCTGGTCATTTCTTACAGAACAATAATATTCCATAATATTCATATACCATAATTTATTCAGCAATTCTCCATTTGAAGGACATCTATTCAGTTTCCAGTTTCTAGCCACTACAAAAAGGGCTGCCACAAAGATTCTTGCACATGTGGGGCCCTTTCCTTCCTTTATGATTTCTTTTGGATATAAGCCCAATAGAAATGCTGCTGGGTCAAAGGGTATGCATACTTTGATAACTTTTTGAGCATGGTTCCAAATTGTTCTCCAGAATGACTGTACCCGTTCACAGCTCCACCAACAATGATTCAGTGTCCCAGCCTTTCCACAGCACCTCCAACATTCATCATTAACTTTTCCTGTCATTTTAGCCAATCTGACAGGTGTGTAGTGGTACCTCAGGGTTGTTTTGATTTGCATTTCTCTGATCAATAGTGATTTGGAGCACCTTTTCATATGACTACAAATAGTTTTAATTTCATCCTCTGAAAATTGTCTGTTCATATCCTTTGACCATTTATCGATTGGAGAATGGCTTGAATTTTTATAAATATGAGACAATTCTCTATATATTTTAGAAATGAGACCTTTATCAGAACCCTAAAATGTAAAGATGATTTCCCAGTTTATTGTTTCCCTCCTAATCTTGACTGCATTGGTTTTGTTTGTACAAAAGCTTTTTACCGGGAGCCATGGTGGCAGAGATCAGACAGGAGTCTCTGTAACCTCCTCTAACCTCCCCTCAAACCAACAAAATATGAAGCCTCTAGACTGATTTTGAAGCAAAAAATCCACAATATCTGGAGGACAACATGATTCTAGAAGAAGATACTCTAGAAAAACTTCAAAACAGGTCTGTTTTAATTGGCAGGGGGGTGGTCTGCTGAACCCAGCCTGCAGCACAGGGAGACAAGGGCAGGGAGCTGGAGCAGGGAGCTGGAACAGGAGTCGGAACAGCAGTGGGAGCGTTGTGCTTATCACACACCTGGGAGTCTTCTGGGGGCCTCTTGGGCCAATCTGTCCTGGTTGTGGGCAGGTGGTTGGGAGGGTCTGCCTTTTGTGGGGGGTAGATTGTGAACCACTGAACCCCTGATGAACTTCGGACCTAGCTGCCATTACACAGCACCCTAGGGCGATCAATCAATCAACAGGACTGATGAGCACCAGAAATAATTCAATCAGCAGAACTGCCCAGTACCTGAAATAACTCGATCAGCAGAACTGCCCCAGGGTAAATTAAAGCAGCTGACCCACCTTTGCCTTAAACAGACCCCACACCTTTAAAAAAAATGAATAAAAAACCAAAAAGAGCTCTCACCATAGCCAACTTTTATGGAGAGAGGGAAGAACAGACCTCAAATCCTGAGGCCCCTAAAGGTAAAACAACTCCAGAAAAAGCCCCAAAGAGAGACATAAACTGGTCTCCATGTCACAAGGCTTTCTTTGAAGATTACATAAAAAATCTTAAAAGAGAGTTAGAAGAAACATGGGGAAACGAAATGAGATCACTGCAAAATAAAATAGAAAAAATGGAAAAAGAATGCAATGAACAAAAAAATGCAATTGGTCAATTGCAAAAGGAAAGAAAAACAGTAACTGAAGAAAATAAGACAAAAATTAGAATTGAACAATTGGAAATGAATGACTCATCAAGACTTCAAGAATAAGTCAAACAAAAACAAAAAAAATGAAAAGATGGAGAAAAACATGAAATATCTCCTAGGAAAAACAACAGACCTGGAAAATAGATCTAGGAGAGACAATCTAAAGATTATAGGGCTTCCTAAAAGCCATGATGAAAAAAAGAACCTAGACACTATCTTCCAGGAAATCATAAAAGAAAACTGTCATGATATTTTAGACCCAGAAGGCAAAATACTCCTTGAAACAATCCACTGATCACCTCCTGAAAGAAATCCAAAAATTAAATCCCCCAGAAATATCGTGGCTAAATTCCAGAACAATCACACCAAGGAAAAGATATTACTAGAAGCCAGAAAAAAAAATTTAAATACCGGGGAGCCACAATTAGGATCACACAGGACATAGCAGCTTCTACTTTGAAGGATCAAAGGGCCTGGAATCAGATATTCCGAAGGGCAAAGGAACTTGGATTACAGCCAAGAATAAGTTACCCAGCTAGAATGAGCATTATCTTCCAGGGAAGAAGATGGTCATTCAATGATATAGGAGATTTTCACCTATTTCTACTGAAAAGACCAGAACTGAACAAAAAATTTGATCCACAAACACAGAACACAAGAGAAACATAAAAAGGTAACAAGGAAAAAAAAACTCTTGAGAACTATATTTATGTTATAGATACTTATAGAATGAGGATTGCTTTTATGAATCTATTATTACATTATGATTATGATATGATTACTGTGATTTTATGATTATTATGATATGATTATTGTGATTTTATGATTATTATGATATGATAAACTGAAAAAGAAATTAGAGGTAGAAAAGGGATAACACTGGAAGAAGAGGAAAAGGAGGAAAAATAAGGGAAATTACATCACATGTAGAGGCAAAGAAAACCTATAATGATTGAGGGGAAAAAATGGAGGGGAATGAGAATTGGGTTAAT